>JAAWXA010000115.1:31539-55330 GCA_038090715.1 Florisuga fusca
AACAAGCTCTTGGGCTATCCATCAGAAAGCATAATTTTTCCAGAAGAGGCTACCACCTGGTGGCCTGCTTGCCCCAGTGAAAGATAGGTCAGAACCACGTCTTCTGCTTGGCTGGGCACCCCTGACCAGTTGCTAATTGGGCATAAAGGGCTGCTAGGGAAGCTCACCACTCGCTCTTCTCAGTATCCGAATGTCTTTCTGTTTGGATCAAGGGAATTAGTAACAAATCTACCTGGCTTGGACCATTCTATGTGATCTCCTTCCTGGTGAGAAAGGGGCATCTACTCCTTGCATACAGTAACATAACAAAGGACATGGCACATTTATCAGTACTCACTGGATCTTTCTATCCCTTATAGAATACACATTGCTGAAGTGACTTCAGAAAAAGACACTGCAAAATAAATTAAATACCTACTTCTAGTATACTAAAATTATGCTGAAGCTGTATCATCCCCTTGTTGTTAAATAAGTATGTTGTTATGGAGTAAAGTTGTAAAGTTTGTTTTAAAGTTGCTTCATGTGTTTTCTTTTATTTTTTTCTAGCAATATATCATTTTAAAAGTGCAGTTATTTTTTAGGTGCTGAACACCAGTGTCTTTGCAGTATAAGATAGGGGGCAGTAAAGAACTAAAAGTATTGCAGAGGTTTGATAAGTTAAAAGGAGCAGTTTGATGTAATGTTTGATATAGAACAAACTTTATTAACTGCATGAACTGAAATCTGTAATTGCTCTTCTGAAAACATTGCTATTATAGTCTCCTGCAAATTAGCAGCACTGGTTTTCTTCAATTTTGTTAGTGATCTGTAACTATTTGCAGGAGGTTTAAATATTTTAACTCTTACTTGTGTTTTAATATAAAAGTAATTTATCGTTAAAATATTGAAGAGTAATGCTCAACAGAGTTTTCATTTTAACTTTGTTTATGAGAACATTTTCTTTTCATTTGCTGCTGTATTTTGCTGCTGCAGAGTAAAAGAATTTGGAATTAGTCCTTCGGACATTCCCTTCTCACAGGGTAGCGGCAGTCGCTCTGATCTCTCTCCTTCCTATGAGTATGACGACTTTTCTTCTTCAGTCACCAGGTCTACTTCAATCTATACATGGAATCTTTATTTTAAAGATTTTATTTAATCTTTTATTTTAAAACTTAGAAGTTTTCTTTTTGGCAATTTACTTTTACAGACCAATCCTTCGTTAGTCCCCTTGCCTTGAGTCACAAATACTTTGTTGATATTTTTGGTTGGCATGTGATGGTTCTGCATGGTCTGTAATCATCCTCCCACTATTTTGTTCACCCTCCTTAAACATCCACACTCTGTATCCAGGCTTGCTAGTTTTCTTATACATTTAAAAGCAAAATGGTGATGTCACCTTTGTACATTTAGTGGACCAAATATGACACATCTGTGTTTAGGGGATTTGAATATGTCTAATTTTAAAAAAAAGCAATTATAATACATACATATTTTTTAAACTTTTTATCACTTCGAAGATGAATGAAATAGAGTTTACAATGTAGTAAATATGAGCTATTTAAAAAAAAAATTCTTCTTAAAAATAAAGTATTTGTTCTAAAACTTTCTATACTTGCATACTTCTGTCTTTTTCATAAATGTTCTGTTAAATGGGCTTTTTTTTGACAGAATAATTCTCAATATTTTAAACTATTTTCATGCTGCAAGAGCCTAACATTTTAATAAGATATTTTCACCTTTGAAATTATTTTAATTAAGGGATCTATTCATTCTCTAGAATAGCTTCATGCAAATTATTATTTTCCTCAGAATTTTTGATGGATTTGCTTATGACATCTAGTGGAGTACTGATACACTAATTTTTTTAAAGCACAGTTGTATGCAAAGAAAAAGAAAAAAGGTCAGGTTTATGGTGCTGAATGAACTTTTCTTCCAAATATTATTCATTCGTGATGAGTTAATATTGAGGGTTTGTTGATTTTTGCTCTCTTGACAGTTAATGAGTAGCAAGATTTCATAGAGTGGTTTGGGTTGGAAGGGACCTTTAAAGATCATCTAGTTCCAACCCCCCTGCATGGACAGGGACACCTTCCACTAGATGAGGTTCCTCAAAGCCTTATCGAACCTGGCCTTGAACACTTTGAGGGAGGGGGCATCCACAGCTTCTCTGAGCAACCTGTGCCAGTGTCTCACCACCCTCACAGGAATGATTTTCTTCCTAATATCTAGTCTAAAACTATCCTCTTCCAGTTTAAAACCATTATCCCTTATCCTATCACTACATGCCCTTGTAAAAAGTCCCTCCTCAGCTTTCCTGTAGGCCTCCTTCAGGTACTGGAAGGCCACTGTAAGGTCTTCACAGAGCCTTCTCTTCTCCAGGATGAACCAACCATGTCTCTCTCAGCCTGTCTTCACAGGGAAGTGCTCCAGTCCTCTGATCATCTTTGTGTCCCTCCCTTGGACTCACTCCAACTGGTCCATGTCCTTCTTACATTGGGGACCCCAGAACTGGACACAGTACTCCAGGTGGGGTCTCATAAGAGTGGAGTAGAAGGGCAGAATCACCCTTGACCTGTTGGCCATGCTTCTTTTCATAGAATCATAGAATAATTTGGGTTGGAAGTGACCTCTAATGGTCATCTAGTCCAACCCCCCTGCAGTAAGCAGGGACATGCTCAACCAGATCAGGTTGCTCAGAGACTCATCAAGCCTTACCTTGGACATCTCCAGGGATGAAGCCTCAACTACCTCCCTGGGCAACATGTTCTGGTTTTCCACTACCCTTATGGTAAAGAACTTTTTCTGAACATCCAATCTAAATCTACTCTTCTCTAATTTAAAACCATTGCCCCTTGTCCTATCACTCCAGGCCCTCGCAAACAGTCCATCTCCAGCCTTCCTGTAGGCCCCCTTCAGGTACTGAAAGGTCGCTATTAGGTTTCCCTGGAGCCTTCTTTTCTCCAAGCTGAACAACCCCATCTCCCTCAGCCTGTTTTCATAGGAGAGGTGTTCCGGTTCCCTGATCATTTTTGTGGCCCTCAGGATTTTTTGATGCAGCCCAGGATGCAGCTGGCTTTCTGGGCTGCAGGAGCACTTTATTGGCTCATATTCAGTTTTTCATCCACCAGTACCCCCCAAGTTCTTCTCTTCAGGGGTGCTCTCAGTCCACTCATCCCCAGACTGTGTCCATGTTTGGGTGTAGAACCTTACACTTGGCCTTGTTGCACTTCATGAGTTTTGCACAGGCCCATCTCTCTAGCCTGTTCATTTCCCTCTGAATGGTATTCCCTCTAGAGTATCAACCACACCATTCAGCTTGGTGCCATCCACAAGCTTGCTGAGGTGCATTCAATACCACTGTCCATGTCTCTGACAAAGATATTAAATAATACTGGTCCCCAATACGGATGCCTGAAGGACACCACTCTTCACTGGTTGCCATCTCCATTGAGCCATTGACTGCAACACTCGAGTGTGAACATCAAACCAATTCTTTATCCACTGAGTGGTCCATCTGTCAAGTCAATGTCTCTCTAATTTAGAGACAAGGTTGTCATGTGGGATGGTGTCAAATATTTTGCACAAGTCCAGGTAGATGAGATCAGTTCCTCTTTCCTTATCCACCAACGCTATAGCATCATAAAAGGCCATCAAATTTGTCAAGCACGATTTCCCCTTAGTGAAGCCATGTTGGCTGTCTCCAATTACCTCCACATTTTCCATGTGCTTTAGACTAGTTTCCAGGGGGATCTGCTTCATTATCTTGCCAGGCACAGAGGTGACGCTGACTGACCTGTAGTTCCCTGGGGCTTCCTTTTTTCCCTTTTAAAAAAATGTTGGTTATGTTTTCCCTTTTTCAGTTAGTGGGAACTTCACCAGTCTGCCACAACTTCTCAATTGTGATGGATAGTGGTTTAGCAATTTCATCTGCCAGTTTGCCTGAGATTCGTGGGTACATCTCATCAGGTCCCATGAACTTGTGTGCTATCAGGTTCCTTAGATGGTCTCAAACCTGATCTACTACTACCGCAGGTGATTCTCCATTCTGCCAGTCCCTGCCTTTGCCTTTTGTGACGTGGGTGGTGTGACTTGAGCACTTGCCAGTTAAGACTGAGGAAAAAAAGTCATTGCATACCTCAGCCTTCTTATATTCCAGGTAACCAGGTCTCCCATTTCCTTCCATAGAGGGCCCATATTTTCCCTAGTCTTCCTTTTATTACTGACATAACTATAGAAACTTTTCTTGTTGCCCTTGACATCTCTGGTCAGATTTAATTCTATTAGGGCTTTAGCTTTCCTAACCTTTCAATCAAAAAATGTCTCTTGCAGATGGAAGAATGTCTCTTGTCTCTTACAGATGGACTGGAATCCACCTGCAAATAGTTGAAATTCAATGATCCATGTTTTTTAGGAGTTGGACTAACATCTTTTTGTCACTGAAAGTACATTAAATTTGTACAGCTGACATCATCATCCATCCTGTTTAATTCAATTGCACATAAACCCCTAGGGCTTTATTTTTGGTTGTTGCACTTTTGCACAGGAAGTTATTAATTTACAACTTAAATATTTTCTGATTGTAGGGTGAAGGAGCTGATGGTTGATCCTAGTGCTTCAGGAGATATCCATCCCATTATACACAATGCTCCTAATCAGATGGATGACTCAGAGACCCAGTGGGGTGTGGGGAGCTCTCCTCAGAGAGATGATCTCAAACTGCTTTGTGAACAAAACGTGAGTGGTTTACAGCATTATATGCAAAGTGAAGCTGATAAATACAGTGGCTGCTCTAGGCTCTTGTGTGCATTTTTTCCAGTATAGCTTAATTTCTTATTAGGTAGTTAGAAGTAGCCTGGGAAATGTGTCCGTTTTATTTCACACTCCTGTGTTTTGACCATTACTTTTGATGCATGCAACACCTATTTCAAGTGAGTTTGCCTTTCTCTGCATTAAGAAATCTGGCTACCCATCATTCTGCTTCCCAACATTCTGATGTTTGGGAGAGAGACAAATGTTCCCAGAATGTCTTTCTGGGGTGAATGAGTGGAGAGCTGGGACTGAGAGGTATCTTCTAAAGGATGTTTTTCCCTCATTGCAGATTATCAGCTCTATTCCTGGTTCCTTAAATGTTCAACAGGGATTAAAACTTGGTTTGTGAAAATGCTGATGAAAGACAGAAAAGAAAAATCCTTACTACCCTAATTTATTTTTCTCAAGACACTCTGCCTTCTCAAACACCTATTCATGGTGTTTGCTGTATTTCTCATTTTAGTAACTGGCTCTTCTTTCAGGACTCTATAAGAACATGCTACTGGTTCCTAAAGATTCCCACTGGACAGTACTTCCAGATAGATATCATTTCATATCACACTTTTTTCATTGTTCATGTGTCATTCAATTAAGCTTTACAGTGTGTTTTTAAAAAGATTTTAAATGCATAGTATGAGGAACCATAGTGTCTTGCCAAAACATTAATTACAGCCTACCTGGCACTTTGCCCTTTGATTGTTAACTATTTATGTCTAAAGAAATCCTGTTTGCCCCAGTTTGTAAATCCATGTTGGGCATTCTTCTAATGTATAAATCACTCCATACTTTTTTAGATTTTTCACTTTACATTTAATCCACTTCTTTTTTTCCAAAGGATTAATTTAATTTTGATTTCCTGAAATGTACTGAATGTAATTTCTGTTTTCTTTTTTGAAAATTGTTGTCTGTCTTTTGTTGCATATACAACAAAAACCCCTGATGGAAAACAAGTTTTCTGTAGGTGTTAAAACCTTTATAGAAATTATTATTCTTTCCTTGTGACTTCCTCCTTCCACTACTTTAGCTTGTTTGGGGTTTTTTTTTTCTTGTGGAATATTCTGTTTTACATTATTCACTAGGATTAGTGACTGGAAAAGTTAAATTATTATGAATTAAATTTAACTCTGTGAACATTTTTAATTTATTGCCCTCTGCACACATTTCTGGAGCTTTTCTTGTTAGGAGTATTAAATTCTACTTTTAACAGATTCTGCTTTCTGCATATTTCTTTTCATGTTCTGTGTTGAGATGGATCACATTCAATACATTTCCTGCAGCCACAGTTCTTTCCAGACTAACAGACTTAACTATTGTTTTTAGGAAGAGGAAGTTTCTCCACAGTTGTTTACTTTCCATGAAGCTGTGTCACAAATGGTAGAAATGGAAGAGCAAGTAGTAGAAGACCACAGGGCTATCTTCCAGGTAAAAGAAGCTCTATTTTATCCTAATCCAGGAATTCAGGTTTTCTCAATGAAAGTGCATACTCTTGAAGATGTAGGATATAATCTGGTCATTCCACTGCTGTCAGGGATTTCTAAATCTTTTTATTTTCCTAAGCCCATTGTAGCAAACAAATAAGAACAGATGTTTAGATCCCATAACCATTTATCTTTGTCTACATGATGATGAAAGAGAAGCATATTTTTCTGCCATTCCATAAATTTAGTAAAATTTTCCTTCTCAACATTCCTAAATAGACTACATTAATTGTAAGAAAAGATGCTATTTTCTTTTTAATATTATAACTATTTACTATATTTTTTGTGTTAGTCCTTCTCCAGCATTAGTGGCTGTTTTTTCAGATTGGTCTTGAAATTTTCAATTTCAGTGTCTAATCTATGCCAATATTCCTATGCCAAAGCTGGCAATTAATAGCAATGTCTCTATACAGTAGTGTTTCTATTAGCACCGTTTCCATTTGGTCATCTCCCTCTAAGTATCTTCTCTAAATATCATTCTGTGACATCTTCCTCTGAGATACTTAGATCCATAAGAAACATATATTTCCCACAACATTCTCCTGGAGAAGCTGGTGAATCATGGCACAGACAAGTGTACTCTTCACTGGGTAAAAAGCTGGCTGGGCTGGTCATGCCCAGAGAGTTGTGATTAATGGGGTCAAATCTAGTTGGCGACCAGTCACCAGTGGTGTCCCTTTAGGCTCAGTTTTTGGGCCAGTCTTGTTTAATATTGGATGAGGGGATTGAGTACACCCTCAGTAAGTTTGCAGACAACACTAAATTGAATGGGAGTGTTGATCTGCTTGAGGGTAGGTAGGCTCTACAGAGGGACCTGGACAGGCTGGATCAATGGGCCAAAGCCAATTGAGGTGCTGGAACATGTCCAGAGGAGAGCTAAAAAGCTGGTGAGTGGCCTGGAGAATAAGTCATACAGAGAGCGCCTGAGGGATAGTTTAAGATGTTACTGCATCTGTGTCCATCTGGCCTTATGCTCCATATTACTGCTCCTCACAGCAGTCATTAGAAGGAAATGTGTTCAAGCCTCAGCTCATTTACTTTGCTGCATGGCTTGTTTATGCCGTGGCTGGAGATGGGCTGCACCAATACAAAATGTACAAGCTGTAACACACACAAGTTGTTTTCTGTCAGCTTTCTGCTGGAAGCTGTTGATTCTGGGATACAAAACATCTTATGCTAACAAAAATGTCTAAAAATGATGAACTGAATGGTGTTCTAGAGGTCTTGGACTTCCTTTGTTTCTTGAAAATATAAATTTATATTAGATGAGATGAATCCTATCCCAATGTGAGCTCCATCTGTCCTGAAAGCCAACAAAACATATGTGGGGTTTGGACAATGCTTTCAATATTACTTGGACTACTGATCACAGGGGGAAAGACTTAATTTCAGTATTTCAGGCCCAGAATGCCTAGAACTGTCAGCTGCTTTTTTTTTTTTTTTTTTTTTTTTTTTTTTAAATCAAATTATTTCCAATGGGATCAGTTCTTCTGTGGAAAGATGCCCAAGAGCTGCTTTAACCAACTTTTACAGTACTCTTATCTATCTGGGGAGTTAGGTCATGCAATAGAGAGCTTAAAATAGCTCTTTTATATAGCTTCTTTTAAAGTGGTTTTGATTATGGGAAAATTATCTTGGCTCCTTGACTAATAGTAATGACACTGTAATTATAGTCAGCGGCAACCAGCCCATACTTAAAATTGAAGCTTGGATTCAAAGTTTGATACCTGCCTAAGGGGACTATAATCATGACAAAGTTCTGAGTTTCTTAGCTTTACAACCACCTGATCTGAATTTGAAGAGAACTGGGGTTGCTGGGGTTTATCTGTCGTTGGTATCGCCAATGGAGTTAAGAACCTATGTAGAAAACATACAATTTTGCTGAATTTTAGAAATAAGGATTCATTTTAGGATTGAAATCTGTAATAGTGAGGTGACTTGACAGTAAATTGTAGTGATCTTGAGAAAAGAAGTAATCAGTTCCTTATCTTGCAACTTTGCTAATTTATTTAGTTGTGTTTTTTTTTTTTAAACTTCTATCTAGGAATCTATTAGATGGCTGGAAGATGAAAAAGCTCTTCTTGAGATGACAGAAGAAGTAGACTATGATGTGGATTCTTACGCTACCCAACTTGAAGCAATTCTAGAGCAAAAAATTGATATTCTAATGGAACTTAGAGGTAGATTGGTTTTAATCACTTTTGTGTTCCTTTTCATATGCCATGGAGACTTGAAGTAACAATGAAGAGTGTGGTTATGTTTTGGGGTCTTTTATTACCTTATGCTGTCCTGTAATATTCTATGGAAGGAACATTTATTCACATCTGTGTTCAGTTCATCCTACTTGAAAGGAAAAGTCTCTCCTTTACCTCCAGGAAATATAAACTTGATCCTGCAACTTTTTTGGTTGGTTGGTTGTTTCTTTTTTCTTACAACAAAGGAAGAAAAAATAAAATCCAAAAGAACCATAGAAAAAAGAAAAGTTAATGCAATGTGGAAAAAGTAGTAGGAACTATTTGGATAGCAGACATGCTATACTGTTAAAAGTTCAAGGGTGGGTTCTTTTGT
Source organism: Florisuga fusca (assembly GCA_038090715.1). Taxonomy (NCBI): domain Eukaryota; kingdom Metazoa; phylum Chordata; class Aves; order Apodiformes; family Trochilidae; genus Florisuga; species Florisuga fusca. The sequence continues at coordinate 40,374 of JAAWXA010000115.1, forward strand.
TGTTTTTTTTAATCTGTGTTAGAAAACTCCTTATAAGATAAAATCTTACTTTTTACTCAGTCTGAGTATCTGCTGTGAATTAGAAGAATGCATCAAGTAAATTTCATGTGGCCTGCTTGTCTTGTAAACATGTATCGGCACCAGTGTATTTTAGCAAAGAAAAAGATGTACATTCCTTTGCTTCTTATGGATGATGGCTTCTTTTTCAAGAAAAGACAATTTGAAACACCAGAAGTGAAAAAATAGTTTAGGTGACTCCCTGATCTTCCAAAACTTATTAGATACAGCGTTTGAAACAATATAGTGGAGGTAAAGGATATACAACAGATCTTGGCATTTTTACAGGCAGTATGATACATGTATAGCTTTACAGGAGGGAAGAACAGTTAAGTTAAAGATTCTTTCTCCCAGTAACTTCTGTATTATGCTCATAACACATAATGGTCACTAAATATTTCAATTTTTTATTCCTGTCACTTTTTTATGCTATCATTTTGGTTTCATTCTTCCCACTCTTGGGCATATTACTGGTGGGTGGGGAGGATGGAGAAGGAATAGAAATATGAAAGAATGCCATGCTTCCTTTCTCAGATTTCTCCCATGTTTGTTCTAGTTAGGATGAAACAAATGAATGATGCATTTATAAATTACTTCAAAAATGTATTCACAAATGCTTTTCACATTCATTGAAAAGTTGTCCCAAACAATATCCTTGTCTCTAAAATGGAGAGACATGGACTTGACAGGTGGACCACTCAGTGGATAAAGAATTGGCTTGATGTTCACACTCCAGAGTGTTGCAGTCAATAGCTCAATGGAGATGGCAACCAGTGAAGAGTGGTGTCCTTCAGGCATCCGTATTGGGGACCAGTATTATTTAATATCTTTGTCAGAGACATGGACAGTGTTATTGAATGCACCTCAGCAAGTTTGTGTATGGCACCAAGCTGAGTGGTGTAGTTGATACTCTAGAGGGAATACCATTCAGAGGGAAATGAACAGGCTAGAGAGATGGGCCTGTGCAAAGAAGAAATGGCTTCAAGTTGCACCAGGGGAGGTTTAGATTGGATATTAGGAAAAATTTATTCACTGAAAGGTTTGTCAGGCACAGGAACAGGCTGCTCAAGGAAGTGGTGGAGTCACTATTCCTGGAGGTATATAAAAGACATATGGATGTGGGGTTTAGGGACATGGTTTAGTGGTGGACTCGGCAATGCTAGGTTAACATTTGAACTCAATGATCTCAGATGTCTTTTCCAACCTAGATGATTCTATGATTCTATTCTGTGATGTCACATTTGGACATCTTGTACAGAAGGATGCTGTGGACAGTATCAAAAGCCTTACTAAAATCCAGAAAATCTACATCCACTGCATTCCCTTCATTCACTAGGCCAATTACCTTTTCATAGAAGGACATCAAATTAGTTAAACGGGACATTCCTTTTATGAACCCATGTTAACTGTGCCTGATGATTGCATTGTTCTTTAAATGCCTTTCAATAGTGCTCAGTATGATCTGCTCCATAATTTTTCCAGGAACTGAGGTTAGATTAAGAGGTCTATAGTTTCCTGGGTCTTCCCTCATGCCCTTCTTGTAGATTGGAAAAAACATGGATATCATACAGTCAGCAGAGACCTCCCCAGACTCCAAAGACCTTTGGTAGATGATTGAGAGGGGTCCTGCCATAACATCTGCTAGCTCCTGCAGTACTCTGGGATGAATCCCATCAGGCCTCATGGGCTTGTGAACATTCAGGTGATACAGCTGGTTTATTATGATTTCAGTGTCCACAAATGGAAAGTTACTGTTCCCACACTTGTGTTCACAGAATCACAAAATCATAGCATGTTAGTGGTTGGAAGGGACCTCTGGAGATCATCTAGTCCAATCCCCCTGCCATAGCAAGTTCCTCCAACTCAGAGGACCAGGCAGCCCCAAGGTCTGACAGTATTATTAAAGACTGAAGGAAAAAAAAAGAATTGAATGCTTTTGCTTTTTCTTCATCACTATTCAGTCAGGTGACCATTTTCAGTAAGTTTCAGTCCAGTTTTTTTTTTAGACCTTCTCTTGCTATTAATGTACTTTTAAAAGACTTTCTTGTTTTCTGACACAACACTGGCCAATTTCTACTCGAGCTTTGGCCTTTTGTGTCTTCTCCCTGCATACACAAACCACAGTTCTGTAATATTCCTGCAAAGCCTGACCTCACTTCCAGAGACTATACAATTTCTTCAACCTCTTGAGCTGCACAATGCAATTGTGCAGTTTCCAAACCTATCCTGCCTAGAGACAGGAGTAGTATCTCCTGAAGGGAGAAGGGACTAAGTTGCTAAGCAACTTGTTTGTATGGTGAGTATTGAATTTAAGCTTATCTCAGTTCTCTTTCAGTTTGTAGCATTAGCTATTTTTGTGGAGAAATGTTCTTTGTTGTGCATTAGGGCCAGGATGTGGAGCATCAGGACTTAGTTTCAAGATCTGCATTGAACACAGTCACATCAGTACTCATTCTCTCTTTTTCATTAAAGATAAAGTGAAATCTTTCCGGGAAGCTCTACAAGAAGAGGAACAGGCCAGTAAACAGATCGACCCGAAAAGACCACGTGCCCTTTGAAATGGGTCTTTGCTGCTAAAGGAATCCATGAACTCATACTACTGTAGCACACATTTGCTACAAAATCCAGTGGCCGTAAGAACTCAACTACTTGAAAGTATAAAAACATTAGAAATGTCTGTTGAAATGTCCTCTTTCTTATTTACGTGAATGACATTATCAGTTTTGTGTGAAATGCTCCTATGATGCCTACAAAATGCTTCTAGACCAGACAGTACAACCATGCAGGGTTTAGATCTGAGAAGCACTTTCTTTAAAATATTTAATTTATTCAAGTAATGAATTTTACATATAGTAATATTTGCCATGTGTTTCATAATGAAGTAAAACTGTGGCCATTAAAAAGTCACAGTATTTCCTTTTAACTATGTTCAGTTTGTTACAAAGATCAGATGTGCAGTTCTAAATTGTGTTTGTGTGCATGCGTACCTCACTAGTGGTTGCACATAACTTCTACAGACAGCTGTGCTTACCTCTTCCCATTCTGTGCCTTCATGAAGGCTAGTTAACCCTAAACATACTCTTTCTGAAGCACAGCCTTAATAAACCACATTCCTTATTTGTCAATTTTAATTACTTTTAGTTTACATACATTTTTAATGTGTTTTGAGGCTTTTTATTTTATTGGTGGCTAGTGTATTTCACAGCATGTACCATATCCTTCGAACAGGAACTGCAAGAGCTATTAGAGTGAACAAACAGGTGGACATATTCTATCCTCCTTGCAAAAAAATCAGGAATTTAGATTTATTTGAATACCATAAAGAATAGTTATATAACTCTAACATTTTCTCTGTAATAAAAAAAACCCCACAACAAAGAACTCAAAAATATAGGTTAGTTGATATATAATAAAGGGTAATGTACGAATACTGAAGAGAGTTGTATCTTAGGATAATGCAGATATACTGTATGTGGTATGATGTGATAATGCTGTCAGAATAAAGGTACCGTCTGAACTCTGCATAGGCTGTCAAAATTCAGGGATCTGGTTAAAGAAAAATACATTGGCCTTTCACGTATTGTTAAAATTTGGCTTTTGATGCATGACAAGCTTACATGTACATTAACTGTAGTTTGCAGGTAGTTTAAGTAGCTCTGATGCTTTTAAAAAAGTAGCTAATACCTATTTTTCCCGTTGTACAGTGCCAGCAGCTGAAAAGTGAGGTGAAATTGCATCATCTGAAGATTTGCACAATACCTTTACCTAGCACTAATAGATACCCCACAATTACCTGAATTCTCACAAATGGTGCCATGTGTATCAGTACTTTTTAGGTGATGGCACTCAAGTTATTTTTGCAAGTCAGTATTCAAAAAAGATTGACCTTTCACATATGAACTTCTTGTCAAATGAATTATAGACCTCTCTAGTTCTCCCTGTTTCCAGAAGTTCATATCACCTTGTAACAGTTTAAAAATTACTTTTGTAATACAAGCCTGTTTATTTGTGCCAGGCCTGGAGGGAAAAAAAAAGGGAAGACAATGAAAAGAGAGTTAAATGAGCCAGGTATTATCTTAATGTTTAATATTTGTATCTACCATAGGAAGGTAGGCCATGGGAAATTCTTGTCACACCATGGTTAAAAATATATAAGAAAAAATCCTCCTGTTTGTAAACATGAATACTGAAACAACAATGTAGGTTTTACATACTGTGTTTAATAAATTAAGCTATTAAATGAATTACAGGTGAGAATTCTATGGAAGTTCTGTTCTGCTTTGAGAAGGGTTTAATTTTGTAGACACACAAGTTACACTTTTGTCACGGTTTGACACTGGCCCAGCAATTAAACTGAATAACAGATTTTTCTATTAATCCCCCTCTCCTCCCTGATAAGGAAAGGAGAGAGAATAAGGGAAAGAGACTTATGGGTTGGAAACTAAACTACACAACTTTAATGAAACAGGAATGATAAATAGGAAAAATTACTAAATGTATCCAAATATACAGGAAAAGATTTATCCCATGTCCTCCCCCCTTTCCCCCAATAACTCTCACATCACCACGGAGGCTGCAGGGCAGCCCTGGGAAAGTCCAGGCTGGACTCTTGCAGTCAGGAGCAGTCGGGAGCTGGAGGCAGGAACACACAGATTCAGGCTGGCACGGATCAGGACCACAGGCAGATGAATGGACGGAATCCTCCCAGGATGCCGAAGCACACAGGGAACGGGTGAAGGCAGGCAGGACGAGAGGAAAGGGCAGGAAAGGAAGCAGGAAGGGATAAGATTGTTGCCCCTCGTGATCCCTCAAATTTATACTGAGTATGACGTGTATGGGATGGAATACTCTGTTTGGTCAGTTCTGGCATCTATCTTGTCTCGGGCCTCCCCAAAGGAGGGGTTCAGGTGGGACCTTTTTACTCCTTCTGCAGGGTAAAATGTTTTCCTCAGAGCTGAGCAGTGTCCTTGGCTTTGCATACCAGTCTCTAGCAGTAACTATAAACATCCAGTGTTATCAGTCCTAGAAGCAGACACTGTCTGAGAAACTTGCTGTTAATTTCAGCAAGTGCAGCTACTTACAATAAACTTAGCTGAAAGCAAAAGTACAAGACAGAAAATCACCTTTATCCTGGCCCAAACCAGGACAACTTTTCAAAATGCCTCTTATTTCAGAATGAATATTTACTTCTGGAAGTAACTATTCTGGATAAATTTGTCATGTACAAAGAAGTTCCTCTGAGGACTATCCTGACAACTTTTGATACAGGTCTTAAAAGAAACATCACGCATCTTTCTGAACATTTAAGAATGTCTTCCATCACAGTTAAAAAGAAAAAGAAAAAAAAAAGAAAAAAGCAATTAAATAGATGGAAGCAGCTTTTGTTAGTAGGTGATGCTACAGGTTATTATAGAATATCAGAGGGTTTCTTTGAAGTTGCTTTAGAGAAAACTTACTTTTTAAAAAGCGTCTGAAGATTGAGACATCCTACATGAGAAACAGTAGCTACTATTCCTTCATACAAGCCCAGAGCCACAAGCAGGATGTGGTTTATAGGGGTACCAAAGAGAAGAGGAAGGACAGAGGCAGTTAGATTTCAGCAACTTTTTGTTAAGCCTTGTAAATGACTCCTTGTCAGATTTCTCCTGTAATTTTGAGTTGAAATTGCATGTACTGGGTGGTGGTGAGGGGGAAAGACAGCCTTTGGAATAGAGCCTGCTGTAAAGTTTAAATCTATACTGATACTGAATCAATGAGAATCAGGGTTAAAAAAACTGATACAGCTGGTAACAGCACTTTAGCCCTGTAGCCCATTGCTATGATGGACTGGAATTACTTGAACAGGACTCAGACAAGCTTATCTTGGTTCCTGTCTATCTTGTTTAACATCAGATGGCAACTAAGCCCCACACAGCCACTTGTTTAGTCCCTCGTCCATGGGACGGGGGAGAAAATTTGAAGGGTAAACGTGAAAAAACTTGTGGGTTGAAATAAAGACAGTTTAATAATTAAACCAAAACCCACATACACAAGCAAAGCAAACCAAGGAATGCATTCACTGCTCCCCATCGGCAGGCAGGTGTTCAACCATCTCCAGGAAAGCAGGACTCCATCACGCATAATAGTTACTTGGTAAGACAAATGCCATCACTCTAAGCATCTGCCTCTTCCTTCTTCTTCCCTGTCCTGGTTTGGGCCAGGATAGAGCGAATTTTCTGTCTGTGTCTTGGCAGCTTTTGTCTGCGGTTTTGTTTTTAAAATGGAGGGGCGGCTTTTCCCCTTTTTGGATGCAAAACTCACCTTTTTCTTATCTGGCCTTTCAGGAGAGTCGTGCTCCCCCTCATCCGTTGTACATTCAGATGTAGATGGGGGGTGCTCTAACATCGGATTAGGAATAGAGCAGATTTCAAAATTTTGCTCTCCAGACTACTCAAATTCATCAAATTTTATAAAGTCTCCAAATTCCTTTGACATGCCACTTTCTATATTTTCCAATTTCTGGCGATATTCTTCTTTCTCCTGCCAAATTACAGTGGCCAGGAGAAAAAAGGCACAAGCATTAAAATAATTTGTACCAAGTTTTTTCACTTGCTTTTTGTATTCTTTATCAAGAGTGGTATGATCATCTGAAGATTTTAAAGGTTTCATGATGGTGTTAAATTCCCCATTTTTATAGTTTTTGTAAATCATATAGAGTTTCTTTCGGGGTATATTTATGGGCTTTGAGGTGCTCCCAGAAGGGACGTACTAAAGCACACTCATGTAATTCTTCCTCCTTATAGGGGGAAAATGTCCTTTCCTGAACCCCACTAGTACTGTCAAGAACAGCCTTAGAATTAATTTTGTTTTGTTTTTGTTTTAAAATTAATTTGAATTTTAAAATTTAAATTTCTTTAAGTGTTAGTTTTGCAATTCGGGTGCAAGACTATGAGCATGCTCTAATATTTTCCTCAGAAAATCCTGTGTGTGATGCCAATTAAAGATGTTATGGTCCGTAACTATTATTTTATATTGTGTTTGCAAGGAGATATTAGCCTCTGCTCATAAACGTTGCACAGATTGCCACATGTAACAGGTTTAATTATTTATGCAAATTACAAAGATTTATTTCAGGGAAAAAATGACGCCACCTTTAAAAGAGAGAAAGGTTGCAAGAGGAGGGAATATTACATAAATTAGTCACTCTAAGGAAGATTAATATGTTATAATATATATGATTAATATATATGATTAATATGTGGCTCAGAGGCTGCTGCAATAAGCAGAACTTTGGGTTTTTCAACCATGGGATGGACTATTCCTCATCAAGTCTGCTGATACCTGATGGCATGCACTTGTCACAGAAAGGGAGAATCTTTGCTAAAGAACTGGATGGACTGATTGATAGGGTTTTAAACTAGGTTTGAAGGGGGAAGGGAGCAATTGTAGGCCAGTCAATGATGAGCAATGGAAGTACTCATCAGGACCTGAGAAACTTCAAGTAGGGAGTAGACCCCCTCCCATGCAGAAAGGTACAGCAACTAAAATGCATTTATGATAATGCACACAGCATAGGCAATAAGCAGGAAGAGCTTGAAGCTATTGTCCAGCAAGAAAACTATGATATAATTGCCCTTACAGAAGCATGGTGGGATGAATCCTATGACTGGAGTGCTGGGTTAAACAGCTATAGGCTGTTCAGAAGGGATGGGCATGGAAGGAAATGAGGGAGGTGTGGCCCTCTATGTTAGGGGAGGTCTCAACTGTCTTGAGCATGTTAATGATGGTGATGATAAGGTTGAGTGCTTATGGGTAAGAATGAAGGGGAATGCCAACAAGGCAGATATCGTGGTAGGGGTCTGTTACCGAACACCCAACCAGGTTGAGGAGGTTGATGAAGTGTTCAACAAGCAGCTAGTTAAGGTTTCACATTTGCTTCCCCTTGTTCTTGTGGGAGACTTCAACTTATCAGATGTCCGCTGGAAATATAATAGTGCAGACAGGAAACAGTCCCAAAGATTCTTGGAGTGTGGAAGATAACTTCCTAACACAGCTGGTGACTGAGACAATTAGGGAAAGCTCACTGCTAAATCTACTGTTTGTGAACAGGGAAGGACTAGTGGGAGATGTAAAGGTTGCTGGTTGTCTTGGACAAAGTGGCCATGAGATGGTTTAATTTTCAATTCTTGGGGAAGTAAGGAGGGAGGTCAATAGAACTTCCTCCCTGGACTTCCAGAGGGCAGACTTTGATAAGTTTAAGAGATCACTCGATGGTATCCCCTGGGATATAGTTCTCAAGGACAAAGTAGTACAGGAAGGCTGGACAACCCTCCAGAGGGAAAAAGCCTTAGGCACAGGAACAAACTGTACCTGTGCATCTTAAAATGAGCCAGTGTGATATAAGACCAGCATGGCTAAACAAGGAGATTTGGGCAGAACTCAGAAAAGAAAGGAGAGTCTATCGGCTATGGAAGGAAGGGCAGGCAACTTGCGAAGATTACGAAGTTACTGCAAAGACACGTAGGAAGAAAATTAGAGAGGCCAAAGCTCAGCTTGAATTAAATCTGGCCAGTATCATTAAAGATAAGAGAAAGAATTTCTATAAATGCGTAAATAGTAAAAGAAGAGATAGGGTGAATCTCCCCCCTCTACTTGACCTGGGAGGGAAACTTGTGACCGAGGACAAGGAAAAGGCCGAACTGCTGAGTGCTTGATGTGAACCCTTTAAAAAATAATTGATTCTTGAGTAAGTTTCTTCCTTAAGCTTACATATCAAACACATTTACATATCTAAAGACAGTAAACAGGAAAACAAGTCTCCTGGCGCCTGGCATTTTGGGCTAGACAACAGAAAATTAACATATCTAAATCGACTGATAAGTTGTTTCCGGAAGAATGCTCTGCTCCGAAACTATCGGTCTACCAGTAACTCGCACGAGGGAGAAATAAGGGGGGGCTCGCTCCCGTTTTTCATTATGAAAATACCCCTGAAGAGAAGCCTGCTTGGAGCCTGCCTTCCAGCCTGCCAGCCCACAACACGGAGAAAGCCACGCATGAACCAGCGGGCCCCGAAGAACTTCGTGAAAAGCTGTTCCAGTAACTTCGTGCACCCGACGCAGAACCCTGAGGCAAAAAGCGGCGGAGCGGTTTTTTTTTCCTTCACACTGCTACAGCAACGCGGTAACCGAACTTGACTCTCCTCCCCGGTTCCCCTTAACCTTTAATTTTCTGTGCCTTCCCTAAAAATAAATCCTTGTAACTTGTTTAAGTTTTAAAACGTGTTAGCCTGCAATTCTATGCGTCGTCTCTGAAGCAGAGGCTGAGATTTCCTCATAAACAAAATATTAAAATAATAACACGGATCACGACAGTGCTCATTTTGCCTCAGTCTCCATCAATGCCAATTGCTCCCTGAGGGTACAGCTCCCTGAATTGGAAGACCAAGATGGGGAGCAGAATGAAGCCCCCATATTCCAGGAGGAAATGATCAGTTCCCTGTTGTACTGCATGGATGTGCATAAGTCTACGGGATCCACCTGAGGGTACTAAAGGAGCTGGCAGAAGTGCTCACCAAGCCACTCTCCATTATTTATCAACAGTCCTGGTGAATGTGGGACGCCCCAGTAGAATGGAAACTAGCGAATGTAACCCCCATCTACAAGGAGGGCCAAAAGGATGATCTGGGGAACTATAGACCTGTCAGTTTGAACTCGGTGCCAGGAAAAGTTATGGAACAGGTCATCTTGAGTATCATCACATGGTACATACAAGACAACCAGGTGATCAGGCCCAGTCAGCATGGATTTCCGAAAGGTAGGTCCTGTCTGCCTAACCTGATCTCCTACAACAAGATGACTCGCCTAGTGGATGAAGGAAGAGCTGTGGACATTGTCCACCTGGACTTTAGTAAAGCTTTTAACCCTGTCTCTCAAAGCATTCTTCAGAAACTTATGGCACTTGGTTTGGATAAATACACACTGCACTGGATAAAAAATTGTCTAGATGGTTGGGCTGAAAGAGCGGTAGTGAATGGAATTAAATCTGTCTGGCAACCAATCACAAGTGGTGTCCCCCAGGGTTCAGTGCTGGGGCCTGTTCTCTTTAATATCTTCATTAATGATTTGGATGAGGGGATTGAGTACACCCTCAGCTAATTTGCAGATGACACCAAACTAGGTGGCTGTGTCAATCTGCTGGAGGGTAGGGAAGCCTTACAGTGGGACCTAGACAGGTTAGACCAATGGGCCAAGGTTAAATGTATGAGGTTTAACAAGGCCAAATGCCAGGTCTTGCACCTGGGTCATAACAACCCCATGGTAAGCTACAGACCTGGGGAAGTGTGGTTAGAGAGCTGTAAGTTGGAAAGGGAGCTGGGGGTATTGGTTTATAGTCGACTTAATATGAGTCAGCAGTGTGCGCAGGTGGCCAAGAAGGCCAATGGCATCCTGGCTTGTATTAGGAACACTGTGGTCACCAGGAATAGGGAGGTGATCGTCCCTCTGTACTCAGCTCTGGTGAGGCCTCATCTTGAGTACTGTGTTCAGTTCTGGGCACCTCACTATAAGAGGGTGTTATGGTCCGTAATTATTATTTTGTATTTTGTTGTGAGGATATATATTGCCCGCTACTCGTATGCATCGCACAAATTTGCAAAAGCAACAGGTTTTATGATTTAAGCAAATCACAAAGATTTATTTCAATGAAAAAAAACCGACACCACCTTTGAAAGAGAGGTTTGTACTGGGAAGCAAGTTTGTAAGAGGAGAGGTTTTTACATAAATGAGTCACTCTGAAAAAAGGGTCATTAAGAGAAGAAAAGAGAGTAATTAGGTTATTTTCGCCCTCCTTTGCGTGGATGTCGTCACAGGGGATCTTGATGCAGTCTCTTGCTGCTTTGGCTTGGCTGCTGATCTCTGCTTTTCTGCTGATGTGGTCCCATAGCCATAGCTGTAGTTGAAGTTGTGATCAAAGTATTTTCTCCTTTTCCTTCTGAGTTTTTATACAATAAAAAGGGTTCTGTCTTTTTCATTAATTATTGCCAGAGGCTTACCATTTGTCGGTTTGGAGACTTCCTTTTGATAATCAGGAATTTTTCAGTTCTTGTTATCTGAATGAAGCCGAAAAAGGCCAAACAAAACTGTTTAGGGACAGAGTTTAAGCCTTTAAACAAAAAAGGTATTTATTATGTGACATGTCGGGGAATCCCCAGCTAGTGCTGGAAAGAGTATTCCCAAGTGTTACCCCAAAATTCAGGTAATTTATACAGTTTTAAGAGGAGGTGTTAACACCTTTGCATACATATTCATGAGATTGCATCATGTCATTACAATATTCATGATGGGTGGAGTCAGGGCAGAGTTGGGTGGAGTCTAGGAGGAGTCAGGGCGGAGTCTGGGTGGAGCCTGGGCGGAGTTAGGCTTGAACTCTTCACCTTGTTTGTTCTTTTGACTCCACTTTGTTGTTGTAAAGAGATATGGGCCCTAGCCATAACTTTGTTTCTTATCTGCTATTTGTGACAGCTTTATGTTCTTTTCGTGTAGGTGTTTAGACTCCTGTGGTGCCTAGTTAGCCTTGATGATGTTTTTCTGTCTTGGGAACAGGATTCACACTCTTAATTATCTCCGGAATAACAGTTAGCCTGGTTAAAGGCCTTACTCTATAAAAGTTAACCCTGTCAGGGTCCTGCAGCCCTGTTTCATGAAAATAATTTGCATTACCTGTCAGGCAGCTTATCAGGAGACATTCTGATTAGCATTTTATCTTCTTTAGCCCTGATGAGATATTTCTGGTGGAGTCAGGTTTCTGATACATTTTAAACAGAAGCTGGCAGACCAGGCTTTTTGTTTACTGATACATTTTAAATAATGTAAATTAAGATGGGTACTCAGAGGAAATAAGTTTTGCTACAGTATAACAGAATAGGCAATGGCCAGGGTGGGGGGAAATTCTGGTAATTGGAAATAGCTTTGATATATTTTAAAAGAGTAAAGAAATGTTGGGACAAGAGACAATTCATAATTTCAATGTGTCCACATCAGAGGGACATAGAAGTGCTGGAGCATGTCCAGAGAAGGGCAATGAGGCTTTTTAAGGGCCTGGAGCACAAGTCCTATGAGGAGCAGCTGAGGGAACTGTGGTGGTTTAGTCTGGAGGAGGCTGAGAGGAGACCTTACCGCTCTCTTCACCTACATCAAGGGAGGTTGGAGTGAGGAGGGAAACAGCCTCTTCTCCTTAGTGAACTGTGATAGGACCAGAGGAAATAGATGTAAGCTGTGCCAGGAGTGGTTTAGGCTAGATGTTAGGAAATATTTTTTCACTGAGAGGGTTTTCAGGCATTGGAATAGCCTGCCTGTAGCAGTGGTGGAGTCACCGTCCCTGGAGCTATTTAAAAGGTGTGTGGACCTGGTCCTTAAGGATGTGGTTCAGCAGTTAGCTTATGGTGTTAGTTAAAGGTTGGACTGGATGACCTTGGACATCTTTTCCAACCTAAAACATTCTGTGAGATGATCAAAATAGAGGTATGGGGTGGGCCTGGCAAATCAACTATATCACACTTTCTCAAAACTGCCAGGGTAAGTGCTGTGTTTGCAATGGTGGAAGCAAGTACAGGATGTCTGGAAACATATCCTGTGCCTCATGCCACATCCTGGAACACCATCCTGGGCCTAGAAAAACAAGTCTTGTGGTGACATGGTATGCCAGAAAGAATTGACTCAGACAATGGAACTCATTTCAAAAAGTCTTTTAAATAACCGGGCCAAAGAGCATGGTATTGAGTGGGTATACCATATCCCCTATCATGCACCAGCCTCAGGGAAAATGGAAAGGTACAGTGGACTGCTAAAAACTACCCTAAAGGCAATGGGTGGTAGAACCTTTAAAAATTGGGACAAGCACTTGGCACAAGCCACCTGGTTGGTTAACACTAGGGGTTCCATCAATCAAGCTGGTCCTGCTCAGTCAGACCTTCTACACAGAGTAGATGGGGACAAAGTGCCTGTGGTGCATGAAAAGAATCTGCTAGGGAAAACAGTTTGGGTTTTTCCTGCCTTGGGCAAAGGCAAACACATTTGTGGGGTTGCTTTCTCTCAAGGGCCTGAACATACTTGGTGGGTGATGATGAAGGATAGAGAAGTACAATGTATACCTCAAGGGAATCTAACATTGGGTAAGAATACCTAGTTTTTGCTTGACTAGCTGAATTGGTAGAGCATGGAAATTTGGGTATTGTGGATTTGAGCCCTGTGGAAAACCACCATGAGAACAAATGGAGCTACATGAGATAAAAGTGCAAGGCACAAAGTGGTGCAAGCAATACACAGGCTGGGAATTTTTGGTGGAGTTTGGTTTCTCAAGAATTTTATGATCTTGTGCCAGCTGCATACTGTGGGAACGGTTTAGTTAAGAGTATTATATTAGAACAAAGTATTTTTAAGTATGTAAAAACCATATCTATTAATCATTCAGTGCATATCAGCTGTGTATTAATGTGTAGCGAAACACACAAGAGGGGCTTAGTCGCTTTGTTGGCTTAGTCATCTTAGTCTTTTTAAAATTTGAATTCTGCATGAAAATAATAAAGGATTTTGATTAAGCATAAGCAGAGTTCGTGCTTCATACCCTCTGACAGAGCCCCACATTAATTGGTATTATGTGAATTGTTGCATAATACTAACAGTGTTCAATAAGTGTTTTTCAGGATAACATCATAGTGATAAAACCAGAACTAGATTCACCAGCTGGCGTCCAGTAACTTCCTCAAAGCTGACATCTGTAACCTGCAACCCATGGACATGAACTGTGACAATCATTCCTTGGCCTCAGAGACTGCTACAACAGATGGACATCTACAATCATAGACTAAATTAACTCAGTGGTTTTTGGTATAGAGAGATAGTAATAATTTGTATATAGGTATATTTTCAGACAAGAGATAATAATGACTGGAGCATGATGCAAATGGTATGGAATGAGGGGGGAATGTCCTGGTTTGGGCCAGGATAGAGCGAATTTTCTTTCTTGTAATTTTGCTTTCAGCTAAGTCTCTCATAAATTACCATACTTGCTTAAATTAACAGCAAGTTTCTCAGTCAGTGTCTGCTTCTAGGACTGATAACGCTCGATGTTTATAGTTGCAACAAGATAATGGTATGCAGAACCAAGGCCACTGCTTGGTTCTGAGGAACATCTTGTGCTCCGGAATGAGAAGAAATGTAAAGGGGTCACACCTGCAACCCTCCTTTAGGGAGGAGCGGACAAGACAGGTGACCAAAATTGACCAAATGGAGAATTCATCCTATACATGTCATACTTAGTATAAATTTGAGGGATCATGAGGGTCAAGGCTTTTCACCTTCACCCTTTCCTTTGGCCCTTCTTCGCCTGCCCCTGTTTGCTTTGGCATCCTGGGAGGATTCTCTCTATTTGTCTGCCTGTGGTCCTGGTTTGTACCAGCCTGAATCTGTGTGTTCCTGCCTCCAGCTCCTGAGTGCTGCTGACTCCAGGAGTCCAGCCTGGACTTTCCTAGGGCTGCCCTGGAGCCTTGGTGGTGATGTGAGCATTACTGGGGGTAAAGGGGAGGAGGAACATGGTATCGGTTTTCTGTGTATTTGTATATATTTAATTATTTTTTTCTTTTTTATCATTAGTGTTCCATTAAAGCTGTGTAGTTTAGTTTCCAACCCATAAGTCTCTCTCTCATTCTCCTTTCTTTATCAGGGAGGGGGATTAATAGAGAGCATCTGTCATTTGGTTAATTGCCAGTCCGGCGTTAAACCATGACATTTCCCTAGCTTTTTATGCTAAACATGATGGAATATGGTATGGAATATCTTTCTGGTCTGTTGGGGTCAGGTTTCTTAACTGTACTCTCTCCCAGCTTGTTGAACACCCCCCGCCTACTCACTCGTGGGGGGGGGGGG
>JAAWXA010000115.1:55345-142621 GCA_038090715.1 Florisuga fusca
GGGGGGGGGGGGGTGAGAAGCGGGAAAGGCCTTTACTCTCTGTAATCAGTGCTCAGAAAGAATGAAAATATATCTGCATTATCAACACTGTTTCCAGAACAAATCCAAAACATGGCCCCATACCAGCTACTTTGAAGATATTTAAGTATATCCCAGCCAAAACCATCACACTGTCCTGTAAATCAAAAGCATTTGAGAGACGTGACACAAATCACCAATGCTTGTACCTTCTGCACTGGTCTGTGCATATTGATGTGGTTACTTATACTCTGTCTACTTTACCTCTTCTCCATTTACTATGGTCTGATGGAAAGATATATGCTATACATGAAAAAATGTCTTATGGTAGTTAATACATAGAGTCAGGCCTTCACCCCTACATTATGCTAGAGAGTTAACAGCTATTGTTTTCCTGAATCATAAGATAGACCAAAGTGAATTTTTATTTTGACTGTAGTTAATGCAAACTTGGGAAAAAACTCTGCCTTATCCTTAATAACAAATATATACAATCTAAACTATATTAAGACACTTCAGTGAGTCTTTCTGTCAGGGCACAGGCATGAATTGCTTTAAGACTCACTGAAAGCTTTGACCTCTGCTAAAACTCCTCATTGTCTTGAAGGGTGGAATAGTTTCCTTATAAAAATAGCTGCCTGAATTTACAGTTGACAAAAAAAAACAAACTTCCCCCCCAAAAAAACAACAACGTGTTCAAATATACTTAAATCGAACAAAAAAATCCCAAACAAATGGAATGACTACAAATCCATTTTTTGCACACATCAGACTTATGAGTTATATTGTTGAGTATTGTGCAAGAATATGTCCATGATCAGAGAACACAGATTTCATTAAAGGCAGCATCAATCCATATGTCATTTGGTATATTTAAAAATATGTTGTCTTATTAAAGTCCAATACCTCACTTCACTCCTGAAAGAATTTATTGCTTTTAAAATACAGAGTGGAAGCTTCTTGCCTATTATCTGTGATAAAATTACATGTTTTCAGTAAGAACCGGAGTGTATGCTGTATTTCATTCATTGCTTCTGCAAGAACAGCTTGTCCAATTGCAGTCACTCTGGATTAGGTAAGACTTAGATAAAATACAGAACGATTTTCATTCTTCCAATAGAATCTATGAGAAATGTATGCCTTCTGAATTGAAGCAGTCTGAAAAAGTGAATTATTCATGTTACAATTTCTACTGATCTTTTTTTCAAATTAATTTCCGATACATGCTATCTGTCAAAGAACAAAGGAAAATAGCATTAAAACATCTATCACTGTTCAACTGCCATAAAGAATTGTTACAAATTTACACTAGAAGTTATTAGCAAATTTTCTGGTTTAGAGATGCAGGCATATTTCCAGTGCAGTTATTTATATTGCATCCTACCAGGTTTACTACGTTTCTTCAAAGAGCAGTAGCTGTGTTAATTTTTACTCCAGGAAGCAGATAGGAAATTTTATGTTAAATTAGTAGAGAATTCCTCTTGCCACTTAAATTAGCTGACCAGAAGTAAGAGTAGAATATAGCAGTTAATTACTAAAGTTTCCAAATTAGGGAAATAGATTAGGGCCTAATCCTTGAGACATATAGGAAAGGGCTGTGTAAGTTTCCAGGGAAATTATAATATCCAAATCTGTTATTAGAACCATTTTTAGAGGAGACCTAGAAGGGTCTAGTACACAACAGTAGTAGGAATCTTTAGCTAGTTGCTTCTCAATACTGTAAGCAGCAGTTAAAATATATATAGGGTTTAAGTGTTTCTTAGTATTCATGACTAGAAGCAATGAGTGTGTGAAGCAATGAAGCAATGAAGCTTCAAAGTAAAGTATAAAGAGAAAAAAACCCAAACAAAAAAACTAATTAAATAGTCTATGTCCATTGAACAGGCTTGTTTTTCTAAGCAACCTGTTTTTTTTAGGACTGTCTGTATTTTCTCTACAATTTTGAAGTTTTTGGATATTTGTCACAGATGAAAGTGGATGGTCTTAAAGGTCACTTAAAGAATCACTGACAAAGATATAAGGAAAAGGTGATTTTAATCTAGATTTATGAAAGTGCAACTTAACTGAATTTGATGGCAAGTATCACTCTAGTACTTACTATGTGTAAGGGACATGTAGGGGTTTGGACTGGAGTGACTTACATGAGGATCAGGGGAAAAGATTTGTATCACAGGGATCAGGGAAAAGAATGATGAAGGCCCTCCAGTTGAGTCATGAGGTTCAGAGTGGGCCCCCTTACTTTCTAAACTCCTTCTCAGAGAGGACTCAAGGTGTGGCTGAATCCACTCCTAGTCCTAGACTTGGTCAGTGGTTTACAGTGAAGGGGTTTGACTGTAGAGATTTCAGTCTAGCGCTTTGTTGCATTAAAGCAAGTAAAGACATTTGGAAAAAAATAAACCCCCTTGCAATCCAGCTGACCCTCAGATATTAGAGGGTAGTCATGGTACACTAGCCACATTCCACCAGCTCCAAATGCTGTACCTTTACTTAAAAAGTAGAAATGAAGTCTGGGTCATTTCTAGCAATTATTCCACATAATCCACCCTGTGACTGTAGTCACTCAAGCTTCATGATGCCTGGTATAAATGGGAAACGTCACATGCGTTATTGCGAGAATTATCAATTACACAGGCATTTTGTGAAGGTGCTAAATGAGCAAAGCATTTTTCAGTTCTAATATGCAAAGTTATTGTCAAAATAAAGCACAATAAATTGAGAACCAAAGAAAGTACAATAGGATGTAACATCTTGTTAAAGAGTCCTGTAGCAGTTGGTGACCATCTGAAAAGAGTGTCCCACCATTTGTTTTCTCCATCTCCCTTTACTCTTGCCAGTTGTCATAGTTTGAGTATGAGGAACTAAAGAAGGAGGGCTTTCAGCCACTGAGAGGGGCGGAACACAGGGGGGTCTGTTCCTTCCCATTTCCTGCCCATACTCTATAAAGGTCAGGTAGACGGGAAGCCCTTCCTTGCTCCACTGCTGTTGCCCTGTGCTCCTTTACCCCCAGCTTGCCAAATGCTCTTCAGAGTCCACATCTATCACGTGCTGGGAAGAGCCGTGGATCCCCCTCCTGAGTTGGCCCTTCCTCAAGGGGTCCTCAGGCACCTATCCCTTCTGCCACCGAGATTGGGTTGTATATATATGTATTTGAATACATTTCTATTTTTGTTACTTTATCCCTTATGTTATTGCCTTTCCCCTGTGCTAGTAAATCTGTTTACAGTTTTTAAATTTCCAACTTTAAGTCTCTATTCTTTATTCCCCTTTTATCTTCCCTTTGGTGGGGGGGATATTGAGAGAATAGTTCTGTCCTTTGGTTTTTGGTTGGCCCAAACTTCAAAGAGAGAATAGTTGGCACCCGAACGTGGAGCACAAATTTAAATTTTTCTTTTCCTTTTAATTGAAAATATTGGAGAGTTGGAAATTGGAAAAAGGAAAATGGGTTTCAAAATGGCATGGGTGAAAGAGTTGTTATATACTGCCTTTTTGAATTTACTCATCCATGCATGTTAGTTCTGTAGCACCCCATCTCCCAGACATGTTAGTTTTCTATGTTGTTAAAACAATGATTTCTGTGGGAATGAGTTCGGTTGGTAATTTGATTGGGGAGTTTGGGGGCTCTTTGATAAATGCATTCACTATGAAAAATGATTCTCCTCCTTTCTCTGGTGAGTTCACCTTGCCAGAGTTCGGAGGCCTTAGTGATGGTTGGTGTTACTTGTTTTTGTTATCACTGTGCCTGAATGTGTTCCAGGGGTGGTTCAATGTTCGATATTTGTGCAGGAAAGCTGCCCCCGCCTGCTGCTCCTGCAGCCGCTCTCGACGCAGCCCTCACCACCGCTGCCAGCAACACCTTCCCCCACTGGCTCCGAACCAGCCCTTGTCACCCCTGTCACAACTCAAAGAAAGCATTTAAAGAAATCAGACCACACAGTGAGGGATGGTGATTAAAGCTGAGAAATTCATACATATGCATTACATTTCCATACAAGAAGCAGGGTTATTCAAATCATCTCCCAGAAGTTATTAACATAAGATTCCACCCGTTTCCACATGCACACTGTCTCCTGGTGGTCATGGCAAAGGGTCGTTGGGACAAAGGCTCAAAGTCTTCACAGTGTACTTTTAACCCTGGGCCTTGAATTTTTGCACTTAGGCAAGAAAATGCTGATGCAGTTAACCGGAACTACTTGGGTCTGGGTTTTCTCTAAGCTTATCAGCAGCACCTCTCATTTGCCCTTGCAATAAATCAGAGGTATCCTACCTAATAATGCCCTGACTGGCTACATTCTGCCTGGCCATTTCATTGGAGGTCATCTATGGTGATGGGGAAACACCTGAGGATACTGACAAAATTCCATGCAGGAGGCCTCTGTTTAAAAAGCTCACGCAGAGTGCCACTGCTATGTACTCCCACATTTTGGGGGAAGGGTCTTTGGGGGAGGATGATGAAAGACCACCAACTGTCAGTGAATTTATTAGCCAGCTATTATAAATGACCAAATACCAAGATCCAATATTCTCGTTAGTAGTTCGTTTAATTAGTGAATTAGAGCAAGCAAAGCAGCACTGGGTGCACGAGGAGGACACGGAATCGTTATCCCTCAAGCACACCAAACAAAGCTCTGACACAGTCTTATATTGAGTATAATTCTATACATATTCAAAGGAAATTAGGTTTACATTCACCATTATAATATTAATGATAGGCGGAGTTTAGGCGGAGTCTTCCTTTTTGGGGAGATGTCCTCAGGACCCCTGGGGGTCTTCTAGATGAACTAAGGAATCTTCCACAGGAAGAAAGGCATTGTCCCTCTTATCTGTTCTGTAGATTCTCACATTCTTTTGGGGCCTAGTCAGCCATTGAAATGTAATCAACCTGGAGACAGAAGTCTGCTTTGTTAAGAATCTCTGTTTCTTCAAAGTATTTAACTCTTGCAGACTTCTGTTCCTTTTCAATACGCGTGAAGAAAGACTGCTTACAATTTGGTTAGTTGGTTTGTGTACATATTCCCCCCACTCTCCTGTATTTTCCAGACTTGCAAAACACGAATCATCAAGCTCACATTCTTCTCAATCCCCCCTTTTCCTTTTGTTCCTATTGATTCGTGGTTTTCTTTCCAAATTCTTGACAACTTCTTCAACTGGATCTGATTCCTCACCTCCCAGTACCATGAAAGAAGAGTAAGTACCCTTAGGACCAATAGGTATCGTTGGTACCTGCATACCATGTATAACCGAACGTACCAATTTTATTACACAAGGTATTAGACATGGAATTACGAGAAACCCGCTGAAGATACCTAATGCAACAATCTAAATTTTTACAAGCCATCCACCTCCAAAAAGGTTATCCCAAATTCCTTCTATATTTATCCCCTTCCAAGTCTGAACCGGAATATGTGCAATTTTCTTCATCTCCTGTAATACGTCATGTATAGCTTTTCCTTCGTCATCTATTTCCAGGCAGCAATTAGTTAAATTAAATTTCCCACATACACCCCTTTCTTGTGCTAGTACATAGTCTAAGGCTAACTGATTCTGATAGAGGAAAGTTCTCATTTGCGTATTCTGTTTTTTAATCAGCTCCAGGGCGTCCCCTGTTTTATTGACAACAATCTCTACCACCGCTTGTAATCTAATAATTCTATTAAGCATATAAATTGGAGTCCGATATCCATACATCCCATCTTCAGCCCATGTAGCCGGATCATAATATGCAATAATTCTTTCAGGGGGCCATGCATCATCTTTCCAGTTGCCTATCTGCAACTCCCGCTTACTCCGTTGGCTCCCTAACTCCCCGGCTTCTACATATACTTGTACCCCAAGCCGTTCCCCTTTATTTATAGGTAACAGGAAAAAACTGGGCCTGATCGTCCCCAAAACACAAGATCCTGTCCAATTCTTTGGCAAAAATGCATATGCAAATTGACCACAAATCCAATACTGGCCTTCAGGAGTAGACCACCCATTTAATATATTGGTTCCATCAGTCCAATTTGTAAATAGCTGTGCCATTTCCTGAGGCTTTCCCCATTTGACCCAGGCCTGTGTTGTTTTATTCCAGAGGTAACCTCCTTCACACTTGAGGTCACCCACTGATATGTCAGCCCCCAGATTTTGCCAACAACTCCTTCCAATTATAGAGGTTTGTAATACCCATTGATGTTTCCTGTTACCTTTTTTAGGTGTTGTCCATGTCTTTGGATTGGTTATATTACTCTCCAATGCCTCCCATGGACACCTGTCTCCTTGGTTTGTTACTCCACACACATAACAGTTAGTGACATTCAAAGATTTTGCAATATTTTCAGCAAAGTTTACAAAAAGATTTTTAGTAATTGTGGGAATTTCATATTTCACTCCAGTTTCTAATTCGTGATAAAAAGAATTGAAGAGTAACCTGTGCTGTATGGGTTCGCGGCTTCGCTCATTAAATTTCACATAAATTATAGCTCCTGGATCATAGCCAGACCCATATATCTTTATCCCAAATCTCACCTCCAAATCTTTCCAGTGTTGAGGGTTTAGGATGGTTAGATTTAGAGGGTTACAAGTATGAGCAGTGCAGTCTTTCCACACTTCTCCTTTTTCAAGTCGTGCGTTTAGAGTTGTTCTCTAGCACTCTTCAGGCCACCCCCAGCTGGTAGCAGTACTCCAGCAAGCGCATCCCCAAATTCCGCTTCCACAATAGTGTTGAGCCCTATCCCCAGGATAATCAATTCCCCAGTCAAGACCAGAAGATGGGGGCAAGTGTGTCATGAGCAACCTGCCTTTTGGATAGGTTTTTGGACATATATACTTTTCACAGGTACTATAATACTGTCGCCAACCCAAGTTTCCACAAGGCATATAAGGATCCTCATCCATTGCCTGACACGCATCAAAGATTAGGCTCGCTGGTTGATTAAGATTAGACATTTCTTTACTCCTTGCTATCACGAGTCCACTATGCTCGTTGACTTGTAACTCTATCCAATATAGGTAAGGCAACTCTGTTGGGTCACAGCATACCATCCTGCCAGCCTCTTCTTGACACAGGTGGTATAGTGTCATGTTGTGAGTACATGTCCCCACCAGTGATCCTTTACAATCATACTGAGTATGCTAGATCAGAGTTTGCAACACTATACTTCCTCTACGGGTAGTGGCTACACATGGACTACAACTGTCGGCCAGGGTGGATGATAATATCCTCATCAAAATCAAAAAGGGTCTGGTAGGGATCATATTGCTCAGTGGTCACAGCCCAGAGGGGTTGCAGCCCTCGGCAGACCTTCTTCAACTGCAGCATCTATGTTCCACCCAGTCTTGCCCCTTTTCCTATGATGGGATGAATTAAGGAGCTCAAGGTAATTCTTGTAATTTGCTCCTAACTGCACCGTATGGTATTTGTCACCTGTGTATCCACTCCCCTTTTTCTATTCCCTATTTGTGTATGAAATCGTTCTTGAGGAAAAAAATCACTCACGCTATTTGTTTTGGTTTTAACCCGTATCGCTGGAGTTGCTATATGAAATTCCGTAATTACTTATCTGCTTATGTTTTTCTCAATGTGATTTTTGAGTCCCCAGGCTGGGATGTGATCTTCCACTCTGTCACTGGTCCTTTAACTCTGGAAGCGTGTCCATCCTTTTTCATCAGTTCGGACAGCAGTATCTGTTGTGAACAAAACAAGGAAAGGTCCCTCCCAAAGAAGGGATAAATTTTTCTCCTTCCATGTCTTTATCAGGACTTTATCTCCCGGTTTAAATTGGTGTATTGTAAATCCTAAAGGAGATGTTTGGTTCAATACTCCCAGTTCTCTTAATTAATTTAATCGCTTTCCCAAGACTATAATATATTTTTTAATATTCTCGTCTTCCACTATATTGTATTCCAATGGCATTCCCTGGCAATATGGCATTCCATACAGCATTTCTGTCCTGGTTTGGGCCAGGATAAAGGTGATTTTCTGTCTTGTACTTTTGCTTTCAGCTAAGTTTCTTGTAAGTAGTTGCACTTGCTGAAATTAACAGAAGTTTCTCAGTGTCTGCTTCTAGGACTGATAACACTGGATGTTTATAGTTACTGCTAGAAATTGGTATGCAAAGCCAAGGACACTGCTCAGCTCTGAGGAAAACATTTTACCCTGCAGAAGGAGTAAAGAGGTCCCACCTGAACCCCTCCTCGGGGGAGGCCTGAGACAAGATAGATGCCAGAACTGACCAAACAGAGTATTCCATCCCATACACGTCATACTCAGTATAAATTTGAGGGATCACGAGGGTCAACACCTTTTCCTGCCCTTTCCTCTCTTCCTGATCTTCCTTCACCGGGTTCCCTGTGTACTTCGGCATCCTGGGAGGATTCTGACCATTCTTCTGTCTGTGATCCTCATCCGTGCCAGCCTGAATCTGTGTGTTCCTGCCTCCAGCTCCCGACTGTTCCTGACCCCAGGGTCCAACCTGGACTTTCCCAGGGCTGCCCTGCAGCCTCCGTGGTGACGTGAGAGTTATTGGGGGAAAAGGGGGGAGGAACGTGGTATCAGTCTTTTCCTGTATATTTGGATATTTGTATATATTTAGTAATTTTTCCTATTTATCATTCCTGTTTCATTAAAGTTGTGTAGTTTAGTTTCCAACCCATAAGTCTCTTTTCCTTATTCTCTCTCCTTTCCTTATCAGGGAGGAAATTGCCGGGACAGTGTTAAACCGTGACAATTTCATACGGGGATAACCCAGTTTCACTGTGCGGTTTAGTCCGTATATTTAAGAGTGCCAGTGGTAGGCACTTTGTCCAAGGCATCTGAGTTTCAATCATTAATTTTGCCAATTGCTGCTTAACAGTCTGATTCATCCTTTCCACTTTTCCTGAGCTTTGTGGATGCCAGGGAGTGTGATATTCCCAATGAATACCTAATGACTTGCATAATAGTTTGATTATCTTGGAAGTAAAATGTGTGCCTTGATCAGAATCGATACCATAAATTATTCCATATCTAGGTATTAACTCTTCCAACAATAGTTTCGCTACTGCTTGTGCTGTGGCTCTTGCCACTGGGTAGGCCTCTACCCAACGTGTCAAGTGATCCACTATTACCAATAAATATCTGACCCTCCCTACTTTTGGCAACTCAGTGAAATCAACCTGTATTGGTTCAAAAGGTCTATACGCTATCTGTCTGCCATCCATGGAGGCTTGCTTGAGTATTTTTTTATTATTTTTTTTACAAACTAAACATCTTTGTGTGATTTGCCTGGTAATTTAAAAAATACCAATGCAGCCGTATTGTTTAAGGAACTGACCACCTAATGCCCTGGTTCCCCAATGTGTTCGGGAGTGTAATTGTTCTAGTATCTGCCAAGCATACGCTTTTGGTAACATTTCTCTGGAGTCAGGCAATAGCCACTTTCCTCGTTCAAATTTGGCTCCAATCTTTTCAAGCTTGCCCATTTTTTCCAAAGTAATTTTTTTTATTTCTTTTTCTTCGTTATTTACCGGCTCCCTTTCATTTTGTAAAATATTATTTGGGACAGAATATTTCTTCAAGGCTGCATCTTGAGCTTCCTTATCTGCCAAATTGTTTCTCCTGACATGATATCCTAACCCTTTTTGATGTCCCTTAATATGCACTATCGCAGTCTCCTTTGGTCCTCTCACTGCTTTTAAAATCTTAATTATTAATTCTTGATGCACCAAATCTTTTCCTTGAGTATTTATAAGGCCTCTTTCTTCCCAGATCTTTCCAAACGTATGAACTATACCATATGCGTATTTAGAATCTGTAAATATCGTCCCCACTTTGTTTTTTAATAATTCCAGAGCCCAATAGAGGGCATACAGTTCACACGCTTGTGCAGACCAGGATGGGCTTAGAGGTCCCGATTCTATTACCTCCAGACTTTTATTAATGATTGCATATCCTGATTTCCTTTTGTCTTCAATTACTTGAGAGGACCCATCTATAAAAATCTTTTCCCCTTCCTGTAGTTCTACGTCGGTCAGATCAGGTTGCACCTTCGTCTGAGTTTCTATAACATTTAGACAGTTATGTACTAATTCCCCTTCAGGTTCCCCAAACATTGTGCTGGACTTTGGGCACTGGACTTTTGGGCTGGACTTTGATTCAGTCTAGAAAGTATTTATACCTCAATAGGTTGTTTTCAGGTGTAGTTACTGTTGCTTAAGGATACTAATACTTCTATTTATGGTATTATTGTTTAGTTGTAAAGTAAAACCTCTTTTAAATGTAGTAGAGATCATAGTAGTACTGCTAATGATGATATTGTTAATAGGGTAATAAAAATGAAGTATATAAGCCTAATAGTAATTAGTTTAAGTATATATGTGTGTGAAGGAAACCTGGTTTTGTAAATCATTCAGTCTTTTGGAAGGATCCATAATGCAAGTAGTATAACTGCCTGTCTTCCCTTGCTAAAATCTGCAGCAAGCCCACTGGACTAGGGAAACTTAATTTTACCTCTAAATCAAACTTCTCAGGCTATGCTGAGTGATAGAACAGAAATTCTTAATTTAATATAAAGCCAGAAAAGGATTTTAGCCTAGGAAGATGGAGACACTTTAGATAACAATTCAAAGAATCTGTACTGGCAGGCACATAAATGGTATGAAAATCCCTATCCACACAATAGATTCTACAATTAATTATGGAACCAAATAATTGGGTCCAGTTGCCAGAGCTTTACAATTAAGGTGTTGTCATGGTTTAATGTTGGACCAGAAATTAAATGAGTGACAGATCCTCTCTATTAACACCTCTTCCCTCTCCAATAGGGAAAAGAGAGAGAATAAAAAAGAGATACTTATGGGTTGGAAACTAAACTACACAGCTTTAATGAAAATAACAAAATATGTACAAATATATACAAAAGTAATATCACATCTGTCCCCCACCTCCCCCCAATAATTCTCATGTCACCACCAAGGCTGCAGGGTAGGCCCTGGAAAAGTCACAGACTGGGCTCCTGGAGTTACCAGCAGATGGGAGCTGGATACAGGAACACACAGATTTAGGGAAGCATAGATCAGGATCAAAGACAGACAAACAGAATCCTTTCAGGACAATGAAAACGTAAGCCTTCTGATCCCTCAAATTTATAGTGAGTATGATGCCTGTGGGGTGTAATACTTCATTTGGTCAATTTTGGCCACCTGCTTGGTCTGCTCCTACCTAAAGGAGGGTCACAGGTGTGATCCCTTCCCTTCCTTTTTTTTTTTTTGTTTCTGGAGCATAAGATATTTTTCAGAACTACTCAGTGGTCTTGGTTTTACATACAGTTCTCTAGCTGTAACTATAAACATGGAGCGTTAGTAGTCCTAGAAGCAGACACTGTCTGAGAAACTTGCTGTTAATTTCAGCAAGTGCAGCTACTTAGAAGAGACTTATCTGAAAGTAAAATTACAAGGAGGAAAAATGGTTCTATCCTGGCTCAAAACAGCACAGGTGTCGCTGTAGAAATTATTCAACTTATATCAATGACACTTGGACTGATACCATGATCCAAAAAGAGTCTATTAATTGGAATTAAAGATGTGCCTTCCATGGGTGTGGAATAATTGCAATAATTGCTAGAAATGACCCAGACTACATTTGTACTTTTTAAGCAAAGGTACAGCATTTGGAGCCAGTGGAAATTGGCTAGCATACTATGACTACCTTAGATGTGGCACTATCAGGGGTACTCAGTGTACTAACTCTAAGAGAAACTGCATGGAGGGTGGAGCAGAGTGGAGACGCTGTGACCATGTTCTTTGTCAACAATACCAACCAACTACACTTTTGATACCCTGGGCCACCAACCTGCCAACTCTGACAAAATGCTGTCCTTGAGGTGAACTTTGCTCATTATAATCTCATTCTATAAAAAACACACCTCCATCTCTAAAGTTACCCACCTCCAAGGTGTGACCACACCTCACTGAGCCTGCTGAATTTTCTCTATCCTATACCTTTAATCGCGAAGCGAGAGAAATTTGCATGAATCACAATAAAGATATTCTTGACTAGAGTCACTCAAGCTCCACCTGTCAGGTAAAATAGTATAAAAATAGCTAAGGGGGAAAGGATTTCAGGGAAGATATCACTGCAGGGACATCCCTGACCCCTGGGACCAGTTGATAGACTGAGCCTCTCTTTCCCCCCTCCCCCCCTTGGTACGCCTTTGGGTAAGATTCTAACACTGAAGTGCCCTTATCCCTTTCTCTTCCCCTTAATTCTGTAGAGTCTCGTTAACAGTATAAATCTCTATACCCATGGTTTTTGGCCAGGTTGGCCACCCCAGGAAATCTCTGTAGAGTAGTCATAGACTAAGTATTTTGCATGTGCTTCTTTTGCACACAGTAAATTTATCACCAGCAATCCAAAAGAACTTGTATGCTGTTGCTTTAATAAATCACACTATTCATTAATCTGGTGGTAAGAAATCTCATTCAGTGCGACTGAATTCCAGCGTGTCTCCACGTTAATTTCTTTACTAGTGTGGTGTTGGTAGCGCATCTGGACCCTTGTTTTCTGGCCTAGAAAAGATAAATTTGCTATCACTTAGAATCTAAGCCCAGCTGCTCCCAGCTCCTCTAATATCTGAGGGTTAGCTGGATTGCAAGGTGGTTTATTTTCTGCCAAATTTCGTTACTCTCCTGTAACATAACAATGGGTCATACTGTTTGGGTGAGTAGTGATGGAACCTAGACAACACAATTACCTTTAGTGAGAAAAATGGATCAATACACTTTGAGAATATTAACTTTATGTCCCTTATGGAGACAAAGACCTTTGGGTATCCAACTATGCAGGAAATTAAAATGAGATGAAAGAGATCCCTGTCAGTAACCATCAACTGGAACTAAAGTAGGATGGATTTTGGAAGATATCTTTAGTCCCCAAAATACCTGTCATGCCCCACAAGGTAGGTGCGGAACTGTCACGTCTCACAAAGTGAGCACGGCTCCCCAGATGTGGGGGCCAAAAAAAATATCATGTCCCATGGAGTGGGCACGTCTCTACGTCCCACAGAGTAGACACAGGTAGGGTTCCCCAGAGTTGGGGTTGACCCAGGGGGATTCGGACTGGACCCCCTTGCTTTCTAAACTCCTTCAGAGAGGAGCCTTGGTGTGTCTGGGACCAATCCTTCTCCTCCTACTCTAATAATCTCTTTTAACAACCCATTCGGTGAGATTAAGTTCGGGAATTCTCTGTGCGGTACTCAGGAGCAAGATTATTACCCAGGAGGTTTGTATAAAAGCACAACTTTACTTAAAGGTGAGTGAGATTATAAAGCATGTGAGATTACAACTAGAAGAATTATGAAGATACCTTTAAAGCAATGGATTACAATTTAGCAAAAGTTAAGAAAGTTGTCAACAGAACAGGTTACAACTAACAAAACTTAACAAAGCAACGGGTAGTAAAAAAGGATTTCCTTATAGGCCTCCATACCTCATGCACTCCTTCAACCCTTGACATTTTAGTCCACCGTATCCTGCCATTATAAAGCTCATGGATCCATACTTTTGGCAGATGGACAGGGCATGTCACCCTGGTCATATTAAACACAAAGGACAGGTTAATAGGAATAGCAAAAAATTGTAAACCATCTTCAGGAGATCTAGGCAGACCAATACATAGTCCTTGATCTGTATGATTCTACTCTCGTGTAAAACCCTGAATCAAGTCCCGTGTTAGATTATGCACAGCATTTTCACCTCCTCCCTTGACACTAAGGGAGAAGAGACAGGTCATCCAAAACAATGACAACGGTGACAGTATATACATATTATAAAAATTACAATACTAAAAACCACACAGGTGACTGAAAAAATCAAAAGCAGCATAAGTCTTCTGTTTGTGGTGGGCCTCTCCAGTACTCAGTAGATTCCTTTCCTGTAAGAGAAAAGTAAAAGGGAAGGGAAGGGAAGGGAAGGGAAGGGAAGGGAAGGGAAGGGAAGGCAAGGCAAGGCAAGGCAAGGCAAGGCAAGGCAAGGCAAGGCAAGGCAAGAGAAGGGAAGGGAAGGGAAGGGAAGGGAAGGGAAGGGAAGGGAAAAGGCAAGGCAAGGCAAGGCAAGGCAAGGCAAGGCAAAGCAAAGCAAAGCAAAGCAAAGCAAAGCAAAGCAAAGCAAAGCAAAGCAAAGAAAAGAAAAGGGAAAAGAAAAGGGAAAAGACAAGGCAAGGCAAGGCACCACACATTTCTCAGATGGGATTCAAATGAGGGGCTTTTTTGATACAGGAAGGAGGAGTTTCCTTATCTGGGGAAACAGATGATCCTTCTTGGATCTGAAGTACTTTGGTTGCTCCCTCCTCTATTTGGTATATGTGACTGTAATGTTCTAACTGAGCATACCATTTTCTAATAATTTCTCTTTGTGCAACTCCTGCAGGGGGTGGAGTGCCAGAGAGCACAGGTTTTAGGACATTAAAGGGTCCCTTCAGAATTATTGTTTGTGACTTGATGGTTTTTTCGGCTTCTTGCAAGTCGAGACTGCCTACAAATAGCCCTTTTTCCCAGATGGAATAACATTTTTCTGCATCTTTAGAAGTGCAAGAATAAAATCCAATGGGATGAGTTGGACTCTCTGGTCCATGCTGCCACTTGTGTATTGATGCTCCATTGATTGCAAAGCCCCACTCAATTTGGAGTGGATCAGAGAGGTCTATTGGGCCTAAGGCCTGATATACTCCTGCTTCAAAAATTAACAATTTTAAGGCTTCCTCATGAAGGGAGTTCCAATTCCAGGCAACTCTTTTTCATGTTAGATCATACAGAGGACAAGCTATAATGGAGAAATCTGGAATATGTTAGAATACTAATAGGCTTAGGGCATGTCGAAGTTCCTTTTTGTTTTCGGTTATCTTTATTTGCTCTAAGGCAGTCAGGGTGCTGGGAGGAATACATGCTGCTCCCCCTCTCCACCATATGCCAAGAAACTATACCTCAGGAGGGGGAAGTTGCACTTTCTCCTCTGGAATTGGAAGTCCTATACTCTCTAGGCAAGTGATAATTTTTGTTTGGGTTTGCCCTACTGCAGCAATATCAGACCCTCCTATTAATATGTCATCAATGTATTGGTATAGCCTAACTCCCTCATCTGGAGTGATTTTTGTAAGTGCCAGGTCTAGGGTATGATGTGCCAAGGTAGGAGAATGCCGATATCCTTGGGGCAAAGAGGTAAAGCTATATTGAATACATTGCCAAGTGAATGCAAATTTATTCTGATCACTCTCCTGTAGAGATACCATGAAAAACATATCCTTTACACCAATGGCAGCTAGAAATTGATGAGACCGCTCCTGTATGGTGGAAATTAGTTCAGCTATATTAGGTACAGCTGCAGTCAGGGGACTGGTGCCTGCATTTAGGTGTCGATAATCAATTGTTAGTTGCCACTTGCTGTTTGGTTTGCGAAATGGCCATACAGGAGAGTTATAAAGAGAATGAGTTTGAATAATTGCTCCTTGTTGCTGCAGTTCTTTTATTACTGGGGTGATTCCTTCTCTTGCACCCAGTGGTAGAGGATAAGGTTTTGCATTTATGACCCTGCATGGTGGAAGTATAGGGGCAGTCTGTAAGATCTTTACCAGGGTTGCAGCAGATCCAAACTTCCATTCCCTTCCTGCTGAGTCTGTCCATGCTTTCCATTTTAATAAATCTAATCCCAAAATATTTGTAGGGAACACACCCAATATCATAGTGGTTATGGTGGGGGTGGTATCTCCAGGCAACCAGCATTTTACTTGGGCTGTAGCCTGGGATTTGGAATACCCAAACACATCCTTGACCAGTATCTGCCTCTTTTCAGGGGCTACCCCACTTCATTCGGCAGTTCTGGCATTTAAAACAGACACTTGTGCTCCTGTATCTACCAAAAATGTGACCGGAGTCTTGAAAGAACCAAGGGGAAAAGTTACTAGTAGGTCCCCCTCCTCATTTTCAGTGATCCTTCCAAAGCGCACCCGCTGGCCATCCCTTGGCTCACTGGGGATGGCGGAAGGAGTTTCCCGACTTCAGAGGGCTAGCAGGTTCCTCCCTGGGG
Organism: Florisuga fusca; assembly: GCA_038090715.1. Lineage (NCBI taxonomy): Eukaryota > Metazoa > Chordata > Aves > Apodiformes > Trochilidae > Florisuga > Florisuga fusca. Next base: position 71,396 of record JAAWXA010000115.1, read on the forward strand.
GCAGTAAGAATAACCGACACCTGAGATACAGAGGCTGCACTTTCTTCCCTCCGAGGATTCTTATCTGATGGCTTTGGCATGTTTTCACTGTTCTGTGGGCCCTTATCTATTCACCTCCACAGCTTTACCAGTGTTTGCAAATTAGAGAGCGGCATTCCATGCATTAAATGTCGAGGAATACCCTTTCTTGATCCTTCCTCCCATATTTTTCTTTGATCGACTCTCTCTCTTCAAGGCTCCCATCTTGGGACTGGAGAGACTTCTTATTCAATTCAGTCCTACAGACAACAGCCTGACCTTTTGTCTCCTTTCCAGTGAACCCCACACGTCCACCATAATATATCTTGTGCAATCTCTCCCCAAGTAAGACCGGGTCCTGCCTGAGGACCTCCCAGACTGGCAGCTCTAAGTCTGTCTTGAATTTGTATTGCATAGAGCTTCAGTGAATCAGGTAGTCCTCTACGTAAAGAAGTCATTCTATCTGGATTGGCAAATATTAACATGGGAGAGGGATGACGAGGCTCAAGGTGTCTGTCACGCATCAGTGGAGACAAGCTGCCTTTTGTATACTTTCAGTGAGTTGATTTAACCCGGGAGTAGGAATGGGGTCTCCCCTCTCAGTGGGATCTAACCCTCCAGCCCAATATGCTACTCTTTGGGTTAGGGACCAAGGTTCCCATTCATCATCTACAGTTAGGAACAGACCAGGACCCCAGTATCCCTGGGCTTCCTCCTCTGTGAGCTTTATTTGGTCTCCTCCAGTTAGGGAAACCCTCAACACATACGCCGTTTCAGTTTCTCTGGTTTGCCTGCTGTACTTTTTCAATTTTGCAAGTTCAGTTGCACTATAGGCTATCTGTCTAGTGGTGACTGCAGGTTCTGCATCCTCACCATCATATGAAACCTCAGTTTTTATGAGCAGCCAGAGTTTTGGTGAAGGATTAAATTTGGTTTTTGCTTCCTCCGTTTCCTCCCAGGGATAATAGGAAGAAACTTCTCTTTGGATAAGGTCACTTTCTTTTGACAAACTAGAAAAACTGGGCTCACTCTCCAGGTCATCCTCCCCAGACTGATAAACCAGCTCTAATCTTAATTGTCTTTCCCTCACAAAAGCATCCTGCAAACTGTTTTGCAAATTCCTCCTGAGTTGCTTTTTGTCAATTAAGTCTTTCTCGGCTTGCCACCTCTTTGTTTGTTCTATTTCTAATTTTGCCTGAAGTTTTGCAACTAGTTCCTGAAGACACTCCTTATTGTCTCTTTTTTTTTTTGTTCAACATGTTTGTCCTTCTGAGCTGCAATTAATGCGGCTCCCAAGACACCACAGACCACTGCTTTTCCCTTACCAGGTTTAGACTTATTTTCTTTTGCCAATTCTCTTATCTGTTCTGCTACAATTGCTGGGGACTGTCAGTGTTCACCAGCCCAACTATGCCCTTTTGGCTCTGGACAAGCTTTATAATCTTTCAACAAATCTAACAGTGGGGAGCAGTCAAGATCAGGCACAACTCGAACTGCCACACACTCCTCACATAGATTCCACTTCTGACACCAATAAAATGTCACGCCCCACAAGGTGGGTGCAGCACTGTCATGTCTCACAAAGTGATCACAGATCCCCAGATGTGGGGGCAAATATTCTTTTTGGGATTCTACAACCTCCTTTCAGAATCAAATGTGGTTGTACAATTTATCACTATAAATAGAGAAAGTCACAAGACAGGGTTACAGGATTTGAATATTCAGTCACAGGCTACATCTATAAAAACTTTGCAGAATAGATTTGCATTGGGCCTAATGCTATTACATGAGCATGAAGTCTGAAAATATTTAAATTTATATAACAAAGATTGCTGTGTTAACATCCCCAACGTTACTGATAATTTAGATGAACAATTGGATAAAAAAAGTAACAGAATCAAGTTGTGATTTTAAAGCCATGATGGAAATGAGATGGTTAAACAAAGTATTACATGGACTAAAATTCTCCCTAACTGGATGGTTGCAAAGCTTATTGCAAGGTTTGATTTACATGGTAATAACAGTTATGATTATATGTATTCCATTTGGACGCATTAAGAGCATGATAGGGAGAAGATTTACGGGACAGTATGCAATGATGACTTCTAATGGTAATAGTAAAACTTATCTGAGAATAAAATATAGATCAGTTTCAAAGAGGGGAATAGAGGGGAAGATTATTGAGGAATACCAGAAGCTAATAAAAGTCTCGAAGAGTTACAGAAATAGCAAGAACTGAGATAAGAGGACTCTAGCTTGCATACCTCAATAACTATTAATCTTCTGAAGAGGAACCTTGAGAGATAACAAAGGAAACATTGTGCCACAAGGCATGAGGTGAGCAGAACTCAACAGAAACTAAAGAGGGCAGGGGGAGATGGACACCACTGACTCAAGAAACACCTCCCCAGTTAAGAGCACTCCTCACTGACCATGCACCTTGATTTAAAAGGACACTGAGCCTTTAAACAGAAGCGGGGAGTACAATTAACCAGTGAGACTGGTAGTGCTAAGTTACTAACCAATAAGTGTAAATAAAGACAGATTTTGATGTTTGCTAAACAGTATAAATATGCCATAGCTTTTTGTATGGGGTCCACTAGTGACCTGGTTTGGGCCATGATAAAGGTGATTTTCTGTCTTTTAATTTTCCTTTTTTTTTTTTTTTTTCTTGTAAGTAGCTGCACTTGCTGAAATTAACAAAAAGTTTCTCAGACAGTGCTTCTGGGACTGATAACTCTCAATGTTTATAGTTACTGAGACTGGTATGCAGAACCAAGGACATTGCTCAGTTCTGAGGAACATTTTTCCCTCTGGAAGGAGAGAAGGAGTAAAGAGGTCACAACTGCAACCCTCCTTTAGCAAGGAGTGGACAAGATAAATGACCAAAATTGACCAGAGTATTCCATCCCATACGCATCATACTCAGTGTAAATTTGAGGGATCACGAGGGTCAAACCCCTTCCTTCCCTTCCTTCTTCACCTGTCCCTGTTTGCTTCAGCATCCTGGGAGGATTCCGTCCATTCATCCGCCTGTGGTCCTGATCCATGCCAGCCTGAATCTGTGTGTTCCTGCCTCCAGATCCCGACTGCTGCCGACCCCAGGAATCCAGCCTGGACTTTCCCAGGGCTGCCCTGCAGCTTCGGTGGTGACATGAGAGTTATTGGGAGAAAGGGGGGAGGAACGTGGTATCAATTTTCCTGTATATTTGTATATATTTAGTAATTTTTCCTTTTTATCATTACTGTTCCATTAAAGCTGAGTAGTTTAGTTTCCAACCCATAAGTCTCTTTCCCTTATTATCTCTCCTTTCTTTATCAGGGAGGGGGATTAATAGAGAGCATCTGTTATTTGGTTTAACTGCCAGGCCAGTGTTAAACTGTGACAACTAGCTTTGTAGATTTACTATCTAGCACCCCTTTCTGCACAGAACTGTAATAAAGAAATATCTTGACTTTGTGTGGATTCGGTTATTGCACACTGGGTAAACAGACCACCTTGTGGAACACAGTCAACTTACCTCTTAAAGAGAACTTGAACTGTAACTCCAGATAAAATAAATTTAATCAGTATAGATTAGTTCAGTTAGAACAAAACCATTAACAACCTATTCTATTACAACCCTTGCTGTTTAAACATAGTTAGGGGGTAAACATTTTGAGGGTTTATTCCCTAGGGTAATTGAACTGCCTCTTCTTTGACTTTTCTACTGAAAGAGCATCTAAATGGGAAATCTGTTTTTCCTTCCACCTCTTGTGAGCATATTTTAATTCGCTGGCAAAGCATCCAGTGGATTTTTATACCAAATCGTTTAATAGAGCTAAACCTGACCTTTTAAAGGTGAAGTTTTGTACTTAGATTCTTTGGTATTGTGGTTTTAAAATAAGAAGCCTTTTGCTTTGCTAAAGGACAAGGAAACCAGTTATGATGGTAGTCGGTATTCGTGCAGGGGTTAGTCAAACGCAGTCACAGCTGCACCTTCCCCATGTGTGATGGAGCTATCTAATCGTCTCAGTCACGCCAGCAGAGGGCTGCATGCGCCGTTGTGTTCTTCTTTGCTATACGAACGCCGGGGCCGCTCTTTCCCGCGGCTTTTCCCGCAGGATCTGAGGTCCTGTCTCCTAATACTCCGGGGCGAGTAGCGTGTGCTTGAAGGGAGGCCGGAGGAGGGGAGGAACGTGGCTCCGAGTTGGTCCCGCCCTGGCAACAGTGGCTCGGCTGGCTCCTTAGGAAACCGGAGGGAAGAGAGGGGTTTTTTTCTCCTCCTCTCTTGCAGGGAGGCCCTGGCGGCTGAGCTTGAAATCCTGTCTGCGCGAAGCGAAGGCTCCTGTTCCCCGGAGAGCCCCAGCCGGCAAGAGAACGGCTGCCCTCCCAGAAACACCTCCAGGGTGCAATCGAGCCTGTCGCTAGAGCGCCCGCATCCTAGGACGCTCTGGCAAGCGCCGCCCGCTCCTCTCTGTCATCGGGACCGCCTTTCTGGCTGCGTGTGTCACCGCCGCGATCGGAACTGTCGTGCAGGCTCCGCCATGATGAGCAGCAGAGGGATCGGGGTGCCGCTCGGCTTCCCCTTGGGCCCCACGTCTGTCATCCAAGTCACGAACCTGTCCTCGGCAGTGACCAGTGAGCAGATACGCACTCTCTTCGGCTTTCTGGGAGATATCGAGGAGTTGCGTCTCTATCCCCCGGAGTAAGTAGGGCCTTTGCCGGCCTCCGGAGCGCTAGAGTTGGGGTGAGGAAGAGGCCTAGAGGGATCGGGAGAATGGAGGAGAGGGAAGAAACAGAATGCCCTATGTGCCATCTTGTGTGTGCACCAGAGTCTCCCGCACGGGGAGGGGCGTCACCTGGTCCCACCCCTTTGTAGGGGGCAGGAGCGTTAGGGGAAGGGGGCTTCGCTCGGACCTAAATAGCGGTCCTGGTTCGGACGGGAGCAGCCGCGACATCTCCAGAGCGGCCTGTAGAAAGAAGGCGGGTTTTGTGTTCTCGTGGTGGTGGCCAGGGTCGCGGCCACTTGCTGGGGGCTGTCGGCACTGAGTCACAGCCTAAGGCCTGGCGAGAAGCTTGCTCCCAGGCGAGAAGCGCTCCCGAAGCGCTTTTCTGGCGTAGGTGTTGTTTTCCCCCTTTTCCTGAAAACTTCTTTTCTGTGACCTAACTTTCTCTTCGCTCGGACTCATCCCAAGTGGAGGGGAGATCGGGCGAGAGCGCCCCAGGCCAAACCTCCGCCCGTCTCTCCTTCGAGAAAGAGCCATTTGAACAGAAGCCAACATAGCTGTTAACAGAGGAACGGTGCTTACCCTGTGTTCTGAAATGCCCCCGGTAAGACATTTGCAGTAAATGGAAGTTAATAACAGATGTTACACGTTTCTCTAAATTGTAGCTGATCTCATTATGTCAGCTACCTACGAGGGATACTCTCAGATGGGAGGTAATATAATTTTAAAAATTTCTTCCAAATGTTGTTCCAAAACAAGGTCCGTTTACCTGATATGCAATAATCCAATCTGCACACAGTCGAGGTATTTCTTTGTTCCAGTTTTGTGCAGAAAGGGGTGCTATGTCGTAAATTCACAAAGGTAGCACACCTTCCCCATAACACAGGGTTTCTTTTATGCACAAAAAATGCAAAATTACCTTATCTTTTAAGTACACCAATATCATTCATCTACAGTTAACTAGTTCTTCACTTCCATTTGAAGTGGTAGCACTTGTACTTTTCACTAGGCATGCTCAGAGTGTGGGGGGCTTTTGTGAGTAGGGGGTCATTCCAGCCTGAGGGAGGGTATTTTAATATGTTAATGAGGTGAGTTCACAGTAAGTTTAATTAGTCATTGTTTGCTGTTATCTGTTTTGCTTAGGGTTTAAGACTAAAAGTATTAGCAGTTGGCATCTTCCATTCATTCTTCATCCTAAAATAACCTTCATGTGGTTATGCTAACATGTTTCTTTTGACATAATTTCTCCCCTTTGAAACTTAAAAATGTAACTTACCCTTTAATTCTCATCTTTATATTTCTTCTCTAATACCTCAGTGTCTCATTATCACATCTCTGTTCTTATAACATGACTTAGATGGTTTCTCCTTCATTAGAATTTCTGATAGTTGCTTTTCACAGTTTTGGAGCATATTGGTGCAACACCCTATACCACACTGAACCATGATATTAATGCACACATATATTTCAATAACTATTTAAGATCATAATTTTGGAAAATATGTGAACCAATTTCATACTTCAGCAAACCCAAGAGAGGTATCATCTTTTTGTATTTTGTGTAAAATCCAAGTTTGTTGCCTAATTTAAATGTGTAAATACCCTTCCACTCTCTTCTACATATACACAGCAGCCTGTGTTACTGTACGTGCTCCTCCTTTTAATGCTAAAAGCATATCCCAGGCCATCCTATGCTGTACAGTGTTTTTTCCTAATTGTGAGACCTCCTCTTGTAAGGCCGTGATTGCATCAGCAGCCTTATTTCAATTGTTTCATTCATTGCAGAGACATTTATTATCATTATTTCTAATTTGCTTACTCCTAGCCAAGGGATGAACTATCTGGCAAAAGAGTGAAATGCAATTTCAATCATCTTTCAATTAGGGGATTATTTCTTTTGCTCCTTTTCATAAAGGTTCTGAGTGAGTTATTCTTCACTTTTCAGCTTGTTGATAATAGTCACATTAAGGACTACAGCTCCTATAGTGCAAATTCATGATCAGTAATACTTTCCCAGCTTTAGTTCCGCATACCATTACCAGTCTTTTCCTTGAGGCACTGGCCAGTTACCATGGAAAAGCATTCCAACTGATGTAATTTGGGCACACCCCAGATATTTTCCTACAAAGATGTTATCTTGTAAACAGTTTATTTTGCAAAGACCTTTTGGAAGGTTGCACCTTTGTATACGTGTGCAATACTTCTCATTTGACTATAGGGTACTTATTTCCCACTGCTGGATTTCTGCTTCTTTATCTATGTTAATGGTTATATTTACCCATAAGTTGGCCCAGAAAATATATGAAGGAATGGGCATACTGATCAGTGGTACCCCTTTCTCTAAATGTTCTGGAAAACATGAGCCAGCAGTGTGCCCAGGTAGCCAAGAAGGCCAACAGCATCCTGGCTTGGATCAGGAATAGTGTGGCCAGCAGGAGAAGGGAAGTGATCCTGCCCCTGTACTCAGCCTTGGTGAGGCTGCACCTTGAGTACTGTGTTCAGTTCTGGGCTCCTCACTACAAGAAAGACATTGAGTTGCTGGACTGTGTCCAGAGAAATGGGAAATGAAGCTGTTGAGGAGAATGGAGAACAAGTCTTATTAGGAGCAACTGAGGTAACTAGGATTATTTAGTCTCAAGAAGAGGAGGCTCAGGCGAGACCTTATTGCTCTCTGCATCTACCTGAAAGGAGGTTGTAGTGAGGTGGGGGTCAGTCTCTTTTTCCCCATAACCAGTGATAGGATAAGAGGAAATTGCCTTAAGTTGCACCTGGGGAGGTTTAGATTTGATATTAGGAGAAATTTCTTCAATGAAACAGGCTGCCCAGAGAAGTGGTGGAGTCAGCATCCCTGGAGGTGTTAAAAATATAGATGTGGCACTTCAGGACATGGCTCAGTGGGCATGGTGGTGTTGGGTTGATGGCTGGACTTGATGATCTTAGAGGTCTTTTCCATCCTTAATGATTCTATGATTCTGTAATACTGCCAATACATAAAATAATATATCAGCAACCCTTGAAGACAGTCTAGCTCTGTATAGGCACTTTCTGAACTCCAGGTACAGTTCATCAGTTCAAATTATTTCTTGAGGTCTTCAGTTTTAAGTCCCCAGTAGGGGTCGAGGTCCACTGTTCTTCTGGAGGAGCTTCCTTCACTTGGGTATAAAGGATCCAGGAGTTGATCCCATTTACCTCCACTACCATGTAAGTGGTTAGCAAAACAGTATAGGGTCCCTTCCACTTCCTCAGTGGCTTGTCATTCCAGGTCCAGATGTAAACTGAGTTTCCTGGCTGGAAGTGATGCATCCGTGAGCCTAAAGGTAAAGGAGCTTGCTGATTAAGGTACCTGTGTAGGGACGATAAAACCTGTGACTGGTTTCAGCTTTTATTGCTATTTGTTTCAGGTACCAAGGCCAGCTAGGTGTAAGGGTTTGGTACAGTGAGATGTACATATTTTAATCAGAGTTACATTCTTTGTTTTACCTCGTTATCTTCAAGCTCCTCCAAATTTTTATCCATCAGGAGGCAAATTTGTGCTTTCCAGGCCGTTTCAGGAGTACAGAGTTCTTGCAAAAGGTTACTTGAGCATTTAATTTGCACGATAAATCACGTCCTAATCGTGTCAGGGGACATTCTGGCATACAGAGAAATTAATGAGTTAATTTCTTATTTCCAATTGTGTACTGCATTTTTTCATGAATGGCTTTAAAAACCACTCTCATGTTGCTCCAACAATCAGTACTGTAGTCTTAAAGGTCCTTTACAACTAGTAACCACTGAATGTGTAGTTCTGCTGTCCAAAAATACAAAAAAACCCCAAAACAACAGTAGTTTCATTCCCCAGCTTAATTAGAACCAGAGGATCAGCCGGGGAGACCTTAATATTTTTCCCCAGTCCCCTTCATTCATTGTCCAAATCCTCTAACATAATAAGGTTAAACTTTCCCATATCATCTTGTTTCTCTGGCCCCTTTTGGTTCAGGCTTTCATTTTTCCAGTGTCTCACCTGTTTACAGACCACACATTGATCTGATTTGATTTTGCAGGCCTTTTACTGGTATCATCCCTCATTGTCCTCCTCTACCTCTTCCTTTTCTCCTGCCTCTACCTCCAATATCATTCCCATTTACTGTTGCTGCTGGCCTATTCTGTTTCTCTCCTCTCTTACATCTATCAACTACACAATTGACATTCCCCCAACCCCATCGACTTTCTGTAACTTTCTCCTTATGAACCCTCCCTTTGCGTTCCGCCCCTTTCAGAATCCAAAAGCCCCCCTTCTTTAATTCCTCATGTTGAAATTGTGTCATTCCACACCTTATTCCATTCTATTTTTCTCCATACTCATTCACCTGGTGATGCCCTGTCTTTAAACAAGGTTTTGTTAAGTCCAGGCTGAAGATCCTCATCATGGCAGTTTCTCAAATCAAGACAGATGGTACAGTGTCTGTCAGGGTTCATGCCCTTGCGTGCTGCAAGCTCTTCCTGAGACTCTTGGATGCCACTGCATTATCCTGGGGAAAAAAAACACTTAATACAACTAATTACTATAGCAATTAAAACTATACAAAGTGAAACTAGATTCTCTCGGCTAGAGTTGGGTTCCCCTGTGGTATACAATGGACTTCTCCATCCTCTGGCATAACCCACCAAGTGTGTCCTGGACCTTGAGCAGAAACAACCCCATGGATGGGTGTCTTTGCCCAAAGCAGGATAGACCCAAACAATTTTTTCCAACAGGTTCTTTTCGCACACAACAGGGACTTTATCCCCATCCACTGTATATAAAAGGTCTGACTGAGCAGGACTGGCTTGATTGATAGATCCCCTAGTGTTAACTAGCCAGGTGGCTTCTGCCAAACACATATCCCAATTTTTGAAAGTCCCATCACCCATTGCTTTTAGGGTGGTTTTCATGCAAGCCATTTGTAGCGTTCGATTTTTCCAGATGCTGGTGCATGATAGGGAATATGGTATATCCACTCTACACCACGCTCTTTAGCTCAATTGTCTATGAGATGGTTTTTAAAATGAGCCCCATTGTCTGACTCGATCCTCTCTGGGGTACCGTGCCCCCACAACACTTGCCTTTCAAGCCCCAGAATAGTACTAGGGAAGTGGCAGGAGGCACAGTGTACGTTTCCAACAACCCAGTGCTTGCTTCAACCATTATGAGCACATAGCTCTTACCCTGATGAGTCTGAGGGAGTGTGATGTAATCTATCTGCCAGGCCTCTCCATACTTGTATTTACACCATTGTCCTTTGTACTACAAAGGTTTTAACCGTTTAGCTTGTTTGATGGCTGCACATACATCACAATAATGAATAACCTGTGTAATAGTGTCTAAAGTTAAATCCACCCCTCAGTCACAAGACCATTAGTACATTGTATCTCGCCCTTGGTGACCTGAAGTGTCATGGGACCAGGGAGCTAGAAACAGTTCACCTATGTGCTCCCAGTCTAAATCCGTTTGAAACATTTTAGCTGCCTGGTCCGCCTGATGGTTTTGTCGGTGTTTGTCACTGGCCCGATTCTTAGGTACATCGGTGTCCACATGCCATACCCTTACTGTTAATGTCTCTAACCGGACAGCGATATCTTCCCGCAGAGTGGCAGCCCAGATAGGCTTCCCCTGTGCTGCTAGTTGTCCCATTTCCATCCCTTCAGCCACCCCCACAAGGCATTTGCTACCATCCATGAGTCAGTGTAGAGGTAAAGCACTGGCCACTTTTCCCATTCAGCAATGTCCAGGGCCAGCTGGATGGCTTTTACCTCTGCAAACTGGCTCAATTCACCATCTTCATCAGCTGCTTGTGCGACTTGTGGTGTAGGACTCCAAACTGCTGCTTTCCACCTCTGCTGACTTCCTACAAGATGGCAGGATCCATCTGTGAAGAGAGCAAACTTGTTTTCATCATCTGAAAGTTCATTATATGGAGGGGCTTCCTCGGCATGGTTCCCTATCTCATCTGGTGGCATTCCAAAATCTTTACCCTCTGTCTAGTTTGTAATCACCTCCACAATGCCTGGATGATCAGGGCCCCCTAGTTGACCTCGCTGTGTTATCAAGGCAATCCACTTAGTCCAGGTGGCATCAGTGGCATAGTGTGTAGATGAGATCCTCCCCTTAAACAGTTCAGAACTGGCAGACAGGGTACCAGGAGGAGTGTTGTCTCAGTATCACTTCTGAAGCTGCTCAAACTCCTTCATAAGCAGCCAATATTTCTCTTTCCATTGGAGTGTAATTGGTCTCTGAACCTTTATATGGCCAACACCAAAACCCTAGGGGTCGACCTCGAGTCTCATCTGGTGCTTTCTGCCAGAGGCTCTAGATGGAACCATTATCACCAAGCACATTTTTAATCTCCTGTCCTGTTTGGACAGGTCCCAGGGCCACTACATGGACTATCTCTTGTTTTATCTGCTCAAAGGACTGTTGTTGTTCAGGGCCCCATGTGAAACCATTTTTCTTTGGGTGACATCATAAAGGGGTTTTATAATCTGAGTGTACCTGGGAATGTGCATCCTCCAAAATTCCACCGTACCCAAGAAGTTCTGCATCTCTTTCTTATTAGTGGGTGAAGACATGGTTGCAATTTTACTGACCACATCCATAGGGATGTGCTGGCACTCATCTTGCCATCTAACTCGCAGGAACTGGATCTCTCTGTCAGGTCCCTTGACCTTGTTACTCCTTATAGCAAAACCAGCTTCTAGTAGTATGCAAATTACTTTCCTGCCTTTTTCAAAGACTTCTTCAGCCATATCACCCCATTCAGCAATATCATTGACATATTGCAGATGGTCTGGATCTCCACCCTTCTCCAGTGCAGTGTGGATCAGTCCATGGCAAATGGTGGGACTATGCTTCCACCCCTGAGGCAGTCAGTTCGAGGTGTACTGGACGCCCCTCCAGGTGAAAACAAAGTGGGGCCTGCACTCTGCTGCTATGAGAAGGGAGAAAAACCCGTTATCAGTGTCCATAGTTGCATACCATTTGTCTGCCTTAGCCTCCAGTTCATACTGAAGCTCCAACATATCTGGAACAGCAGCACTCATTGATGGTGTAACTTCATTTAGACCACAGTAGTCCACAGTTAATCTCCATTGTCCATCAGGCTTCTGTACTGGCCATATAGGACTGTTGAAAGATGAGCAAGTCTTGCTGATCACCCCTTGGATCGCCACTTTGCAAATAATATTTTGTATGGGGAGCAGGGAGTCTGTTGGTACAGCACTGGTGACCATATACTGTGTTAGATGCAGTTGGTACCTCCTGTTCCTCTACCCTCATCAGGCCCACCACAGAAGGGTCATCCAAAAGACCAGGCAAAGCAGACAGCTGGTGAATGCCTTCAGTTTCCACAGCTGCTACACCAAAGGCCCACTTATACCCTTTTGGGTCCTTGAAATACCCTTTCTGGAGAAAGTCTATACAAAGGATGCACGGAGCATCTGGGCCAGTCACTATACGGTGGGTGTCCCAGTCATTTCCAGTAAGGCTCATTTCAGCCTCCACTACAGTCAGTTCTTGAGACCCTCCTGTGACTCCAGAGATGGTAATAGAGTCTGCTCCTTTGTGATTCGAAGATAGCAAGGTGCACTGTGCACCAGTGTTTTCAAGGGCTCTTTATCTCTGTGGTTCTGCTGTGCCAGGCCACCGAATCCACACTGTCCAGTAAACTCGGTTATCCCTCTCCTCTGCCTGGCTAGAGACATGGCCCCTCTAATGTTGAGTACAGCATCCACACTGAACAGAAGGGTTTGTGTGGCAAACTGAACTCTCACTGTTATTTCCTTGACTCACAGTTGGATTGGAGACCCATCTGCTGGGTCCAGCAATGGATGGTTCTTGGGAGATTGGAGCAACCATCCTCCCAGAAACACTACCTCCAGTGGTATTGCCTTGCAGCTCCTGTAGTCTTGCACACAGGGTAGCAGTGGGTTTGCCATCCCATATACTCATGTTTTCACCAAGGTTATGTAGGGTCGACCACAGAGAACTCCATGTCGAGTTCTGTCTACCCTGAGCTGGCTTCGTAGGGAAGTGCATATTTTCGATAGCTGATACATGAATCCATTCAGGAAAACTGATGGATGTTTTAGCTGATGCAGACCAGGTGGATAGGTGAGAATGGAAACAGGTCCCCCATCGGAAAGGCAAAAGAATTCCCTCCCAACCCCCACCATCCCCCCAGGTGCCCGTAGAGAACAGATATGAGGCCCTGGACTCAGAAAATCAGGAAGAGAATCATAGAATCATAGAATCATAGAATCATAGAATCATAGGGGTTGGAAGGGACCTCGAAAGATCATCTAGTCCAACCCCCCCTGCCAGAGCAGGGCCCCCTAGAGTACATCGCACAGGAACGTGTCCAGGCGGGTTTTGAATGTCTCCAGTGAAGGAGACGCCACAACCCCCCTGGGCAGCCTGTTCCAGGGCTCTGTCACCCTTACAGTAAAAAAATTTTTTTCGAATATTCAACTTGAACCTCCTATGCTCCAATTTATACCCATTACCCCTTGTCCTATCACTGGTCACCACTGGGAAAAGCCTAACTCCATCTCCCTGACACTCACCCCTTACATATTTGAAAACATTGATGAGGTCACCCCTCAGTCTCCTTTTCTCCAAACTAAAGAGACCCAGCTCCCTCAGCCTTTTCTCATAAGGGAGATGTTCCACTCCCTTAATCATCTTAGTAGCTCTGCGCTGGACTCTTTCAAGCACTTCCCTGTCCTTCTTGAACTGAGGGGCCCAGAACTGGACACAGTACTCCAGGTNCAGCAGGAAAGCTATGATGTAGTCGCTATCACGGAAACGTGGTGGGATGACTCCCATGACTGGAGTGCTGCCATGGGTGGCTACAGGCTCTTCAGAAGGGACAGGCAGGGTAGGAGAGGCGGAGGGGTAGCCCTATATGTTAGAGAGTCTCTTGACACTGTAGAAGTTGAGATCACCAATAATAAGGCAGAATGCCGGTGGGTTAGAATCAGAGGGAAGGTCAACAAGGCCGATATCGTGATGGGAGTCTGTTACAGACGGCCCAATCAGGATGATGAGGACGACGAAATATTCTACAAGCAGCTGGCGGATGTTTCAAAATCATCATCCTTTGTTCTCGTAGGTGACTTTAACCTGCCAGACATCTGCTGGGAACTCCACACCGCAGAGAGGAGGCAGTCTAGGAGATTCCTAGAGTGTATTGAGGATAATTTCCTGCTCCAACTAGTAAATGAGCCCACCAGGGATGGAGCCCCGCTTGACCTTCTTTTCACAAACAGAGAGGGGCTGGTGGGAGATGTGGTGGTTGGTGGGTGGCTGGGACTTAGTGATCATGAAATAATAGAGTTTTCAATACTCAGGGATACAAGGAGGGTCGTCAGTAAAACCACTATGTTGGACTTCCGGAGGGCAGATTTTGGACTATTCAAAAGACTAGTTCAGAGTATACCCTGGGAAACAGCCCTTGAAAACAAAGGGGTCCAGGAGGGATGGTCGTACTTCAAAGAACAAATTTTGAAAGCATAGGAGCAGACTGTCCCAGAGTCCCGAAAGGCGAGCCGGCGGGGAAGGCAACCGGTCTGGCTGAAGTGGGAGACTCTGAAAGAAATTAGGGTTAAGAAGAGGGCCTACCAATTATGGAAAAAAGGGCTAACTTCTCAAGAGGAATTTATGAATATAGTCAGGTCATGTAGAGAGAAAATCAGAGAGACAAAGGCACAACGTGAACTGAATCTCGCCACCTCTGTGAAGAACAACAAGAAATCCTTCTACAGATACATCAACATCAAAAGAAGGGGCAAGGAAAACATCCATTCTATACTGGACATGGGTGGGAATATATTTATCAAAGATGAGGAAAAGGCAGTGGTATTTAACACCTTCTTTACCTCAGTTTTCAACAGAAAGACAGGTTATCATGAGGACAGATGGCTTCTAGAGCTTAAAGAAGGTGATAAGAATCTAAACAGCCCCCCTGTAATATTGAAGGACACAGTCAGGGACCTGTTGAGCTGCTTGGATCCCCACAAGTCTATGGGACCGGATGGGATCCACCCAAGGGTGATGAGGGAGCTGGCAGAAGAGCTCTAGAAGCCATCTGTCCTCATGATAACCTGTCTTTCTGTTGAAAACTGAGGTAAAGAAGGTGTTAAATACCTCAGCNCAGTCCTGGCTCACTGGGGACATCCCAGATGATTGGAAGTTGGCGAATGTCACACCAATCCACAAAAAGGGCCGGAAGGAGGACCCAGGAAACTACAGGCCTGTCAGCCTGACCTCAGTGCCTGGCAGGGTTATGGAACAGATCATCCTCAGTGCAATCACACAGCACCTGCAGGATGGGCAAGGGATCAGACCCAGCCAGCACGGGTTTAGAAAGGGAAGGTCCTGCCTGACCAACCTGATCTCCTTTTACGATTGGGTGACCTGCCTGGTGGATGAGGGGAAGGCTGTGGATGTGGTCTACCTGGACTTCAGCAAAGCCTTTGACACCGTCTCCCACAGCATTCTCCTGAAAAAGCTGTCTGCCCGCAGCTTGGACAGGAGCACCCTGTGCTGGGTTAGGAACTGGCTGGAAGGCCGGGCCCAGAGAGTGGTGCTGAACGGTGCTGCATCCAGTTGGAGGCCGGTCAGCAGTGGTGTCCCCCAGGGATCGGTGTCAGGCCCAGTACTGTTTAATATCTTTATCAATGACTTAGATGAAGGGATTGAGTCCATCATCAGCAAATTTGCAGCTGACACTAAGCTGGGAGAAAGTGTGGACCAGCTGGAAGGCAGGAGGGCTCTGCAGAGGGACCTGGACAGACTGGAGATCTGGGCTGATTCCAACGGGATGAGGTTCAACACATCCAAGTGCCGGGTCCTGCACTTTGGCCACAACAACCCCATGCAGCACTACAGGCTGGGCACAGAGTGGTTGGAGAGCAGCCAGGCAGAAAGGGACCTGGGAGTCTGGCTTGACAGCAAGCTGAACATGAGCCAGCAGTGTGCCCAGGTGGCCAAGAAGGCCAATGGCATCCTGGCCTGTATCAGAAACAGCGTCACCAGCAGGTCCAAGGAAGTGATTCTGCCCCTGTACTCAGCGCTGGTGAGGCCACACCTCGAGTACTGTGTCCAGTTCTGGGCCCCTCAGTTTAGGAAGGATATCGAGGTCCTGGAGCAGGTCCAAAGGAGGGCAACCAGGCTGGTGAAGGGACTCGAGCACAGGCCCTATGAAGAGAGGCTGAGGGAGCTGGGGCTTTTCAGCCTGGAGAAGAGGAGGCTCAGGGGAGACCTCATCACTCTCTACAACTACCTGAAAGGAGGTTGTAGCGAGGTGGGAGTTGGTCTCTTTTCCCAGATGACTTTCAACAAGACAAGAGGACACAGTCTTAAGTTGTGCCAGGGGAGATTTAGGTTAGATATTAGAAAGTATTTCTTTACGGAGAGGGTGATCAGGCAATGGAATGGGCTGCCCAGTGAGGTGGTAGTTTCTCCGTCCCTGGAGACATTTAAAAAGAGACTGGATGTGGCACTCAGTGCCATAGTCTAGCAACCGCAGCGGTGGGTCAAGGGTTGGACTTGATGATCTCTGAGGTCCCTTCCAACCCAGCTAATTCTATGATTCTATGATTCTATGAAAAGACTGAGTGATACTCTCTGTCTCCATCTTGGATAACTTATCATGCAGCATCTCAAAAGAGGTTTTTAACTCCTCAGCGCTGGTTTTGAACTCCTCAGCCAGTATTTCCACAGCTGAGACACAAGCCTGTAAGGGGATAGAGACACTGTCTTTGTACTATCTTAGCTGGCTAATAAATTCACCTACAGTTGGTGGTGTTTAATAATCTCCCCCAAAATGTTGGAGTACATAGCAGGGGCACTCTGTGTGAACTTTTTAAGCAGAGGTCTCCTGCATGGCACCTGATCAGGATCTTCAGGTGTTTCCCCATCACCATAGATTACTTCTCAAACTGCCAGCACCCTCAGGTATCTAATGCCTCTTTCCACAGTGTTCCATCTAAAAGGGTGACATTTGATATCCTCCTTATAAGGATATTGGCTTTTTACTGCAGATAAAAGGTGTTTCCACAGTCGATAAAACCAGCTTTTCTCCTAATTACCTTATCAATGCCCCCATCTCTGGCTATCAATCCCAGCTGCCTCCCCTCTCTGCCTTCTATGTCTACCATGTCTGCCTCCTTGTCCCAGACAGGCAGCATCCAAGCAGTCAGAGAATAGACCTTTCTTAAATTTCTTATCTCTTAAAGACATAGATTGGACAGTTATCTTAGGTTCTGAATCACTCTCCTGTGCCGTTTTGCCTCGGGCGGACTCTCTTGCTGATCAGGGTTTTCTGTTGTATGTGTCTCTGAGTCATCATCATCACCCCTCGACAGGGGGTCCAACTTCTTTAGATTCTTTCTTTGGGTTGTGACAGGGGTGACAAGGGCCAGTTTGGAGCCAGTGGGGGAGGTGTCCCTGGTGGCAGTGGTGCAAGCTGGTGGGATGGTGGCAGTTTTCCTACACAAATATCGAACATTGAACCACCCCTGGAACACATTCAGGCACAGCGATAACCAAAACAACTAACACCAACCATCACCAAGGCCTCCAGACTGTGGCAAGGTAAACTCGCCACAGAAAGGAACAGAATCATTTTGCATATTCAACGCATTCATCAAAGAGCCCCCAAACTCCGCAGTCAAATTCCCAACTGAACTCATTCCTGCAGAAATCACTGTTTTAACAGCACAGAAAAGTATCATGGCTGGGAGATGGGAAGATTCAAAACAACATGCGTGGATGAGGAAATTCAGAAAGGCAGTATATAACAAGTCGTTTACCCACGTAATTTTTTTTTTTTTTTCAGTTTCCAAATTGTCTAATATATTCAATTAAAAGAAACATTTAAATTTGAGCCCCACGTTGAGTGCCAATTATTCTGTCACGGTTTTGCAGTTTGGGCAGACCACAAACCTAACGACAGAATTCCTCTCTATTCCTCCTGCCCCCCCACAAAGGGAAGATTAAAGGGGAATAAAGACCCAAGACTTTAAGTTGGAAACTGAAAACAATTGGATACAGATTTACTAACAGAAGGAAAAGGTAATAACATAAGGGATAAAGTAACAAAGAATACAAATATATACAAATATATATATATACACACACACACACACACACAACCCAATAGATAAGCTCTGACTAACAGGAGGCGAGCTGGTGGTAAACAGCAGCAAGTGGAAAGAAAGGTGGGCAGAGCTGCTGACTTTTCTGATCTTTATAGGGTATGGGAGGAAATGGGAGGGAATAAATCTTCCCTTTTCTTTCTACCCCTCTCAGAGTACAAAAGCCCTCCTTCTTTAGTTTTTCCTGTTCAAATGATAACAGTCCTGAACCGACTGTCTAATAAACACATTGAACATCCTCTGATTTGCTTCATCATCTTGATTCAAATCTTTCCACTTTCTAGCTACTTCACACAGCCTCTCATAAAAGGCTGATGGGCTTTCTTCTGGGCCGTCTTATTTCATACACATTCTTAGGTTTAGACACTCCATGTTTAACCCTATATAATATAAATTGCTAGTATTGTTTTAATTAAGCTCTCTCTCCCTGGACACTGGGATCCCATTCTGGCTTCTGTTTGATAGGTAGAAAATTCTCAAGAATCGTCTTGCCTATTTCTTCTCCCCCTGCTTCTGCAGGTCCTTTTGCAGTTTCCTATTTTGTTAAATATGTTAATTGCAGAGGCCTTATCAGTTTTGCTGATGGGCTCTGCCTTGGCCAGAGGCAGGTCCAGCCTTGGAGCCAGGGGAGGTTCTAGCGGCTTCTCACAGTAGCCACCCCTGTGGCCTCTCTCCCATTACCAAAACCCTGCCACACAAACCCAACCCATTCCACCCCTCACCTCTGCAAACCACAAAACACACCAAAATTAAGACCAAATGAAATGGACAATTTACACACAATCTACCCCTCATCACTTCACCACAATTATAACAACTGAAATTCCCCATGATCATTCTGTTCCCTAAAATTGTTCAGTCTGTGGTCTTGGTGTTTTTTTTGGACAAAGTTAAAAAGGCATCAGCACAAGGCACTTATTCACATTTTTCCAGTCAGTGACAGAACAACATCATTTGCACCCACCACAACATTATTTTCTCATCTTTTGCAACAATCATCCTTCTCATCCTCCTTCATGCATATTCAACAATTTAAATTTAATTCTAGCACCATAATAATTTCTTAAAGTCATAAAAGTGTCCACATATGGTATTCCATCCCATTTTCCTTAATGCTTACAAACCACCATTAACTGCAGTAGAGTATTATGCTTTGAAGACCCCCCCCTTTGGCCCATTTTTATTCTCCATCATCTAATGAATACTGTGGTCACCACTGATTACAATTTTTAAATTCATTTTATCTTTAGTTTTAGGATCCCCACGAAACTTTTTCCAATTCTTTAAAATACATCCCAAGGGGTGCAAGGAGATAACATGGGTGCAGCATCCTCTACCATGGTTACTCCCTTAGGGCCCTTTTTCAGTTCACTCATACTGTGCTCCAACCTCCCCTGCATTGACAAAGCTGAGAAAGCCCCTCTTCCTCCTCATGTGGTTGAGTATTGACATGAATAAATAGCACCTCAACCTGAAACCCCAAGCCCTCCCCCTTTTCACAGAACTACTTCTTTTAGGCATTGCACCTTCGAGTCACTAAATCTTCCAGCACAGCAGAAAGTTGTCAGGGAATCCCCAACCAAGTGGGTCAGTGCACAATGGAGTCCAGACCACCAGTCCTCAGTGCCGGAACCAATCAGACAATCTGGGCAAAGCTCTATGGCCATCCCATCTGGGTCAACAAAATGTCCCAATACTGGGTCTGCTTACCCAGTGTGCAATAATCCAATCTGCACATAGCCGAGGTATTTCTTTATTCCAGTTCTTTGCAGAAAGAGCTGCTAGGTGGCAAATCCACAAAGGTAGTACACCTTCCCTGTAAAAAAGGGTTTCTTTTATACATAAAAGAACCCCAAAATACCTTATCTTTAAGTATACTGATATCATTAATCTACATGATTGGTTAACAGACAATCCCAAAATGTTTCAAGTCAAGCAGAAGAGGTAGAACACCAGCTTGGTTGAACAGGGATCTGCTCCTAAAAATCAGACAAAAAAGGAAGGTGTATTCCCAGTGAAAGCTAGGTCAGGTGACATGGGAAGAATATAGAGATGCTGCTAAATACTGTAGGGAGAAAATTTAAATGGCCAAAGCTCAACAGGAGCTGAAGCTGGCCAGAACTGGGAGAAAATAAAAAGTTTTTTCAAATACTTTAATTGTAAAAGGCAGTGTAGAAACAACATCAGTCCCTTACAGGATAAGGATGGTCACCTCACCAACAAGGATATAAACAAAGCAGAGGTATTTAATGCATTATTTGCCTCTGTCTTCAACACCGATGATGGATCAAGGGGGCCTCAATGCCCAGACCTGGAGGACCATGACTGCAAGGAAGACAAACCCTTAGCTGACCCAGAACTTGTGCAGGATCTGCTGCTACAGTTAGATCCCTGCAAGTCCATGGGCCCTGGTGGCATTCATCCAAGAATCTTCAAGGAGCTGGCTGATGACATCACTAGGCCTCTTTCCATTATTTTTGTGAGGTCCTGGCAATCTGGAGAGATCCCAGTTGACTGGAAGCTGGCCAGTATTGTACTGATATTCAAGAAAGGCAAGAAGAAAGACCCTGGAAGCAACAGGCCAGTTAGTCTAACTTCAGTGCCAGGTAAAATTATGGAAAAGATTATTCTGAGAGATACTGAAAAACACCTGGAAGACAATGCAATCATTGGTCACAGCCAGCACAGCTTCATGAGGGGAAAGTTCTGCCTGTCAAACTTAATTTCCTTTTATGACAGGGTAACCCATGTAGTTGATCAAGGGAAGCCAGTAGATATAATATTTCTGGACTTCAGGAAAGCTTTTGATACTGTCTCTCATAGTATCCTCCTGGATAAAACATCCAGAATACAGCTGGACAATTGTGCCATACGATGGGTGAGCAACAGGCTCAGAGGTAGAGCACAAAGAGTGACAGTGAATGGGGTAACATGAGGCTGGGTGACGAGTCACAAGTGGGGTCCTGCAGGGCTCCATCCTTGGCTCAGTCCTCTTTAAAGTCTTTATCAATGACTTGGACGCAGGACTGGAAGGAATTGTAAGCAATTTTGCAGATGATACAAAATTGGGAGGAGTGGTTGACTCCCTTGAGGGCAGGCAGGCCCTGCAGAGAGACCTTGATAGGTTAGAGAGATGGGCAGTCACCAACCACATGAAGTTTAACAAGGACAAGTGCGGAGATCTGCACCTAGGACGGGGCAACCCTGGTGGCAAGTACAGACTGGGGAATGAGTGTCTGGAGAGCAGCATCATGGAGAGGGACCTGGGGGTCCTAGGTGATGGCAAACTGAACATGAGCCAGTAGTGTGCCCTGGTAGCCAGGAGGGCCAACCGTGTCCTGGGGTGCATTATGAACAGTGTCACTAGCTAGTCAAGGGAGGTGATTGTCTTACTCTACTCTGCAATGGTATGGTCTCACCTTGAGTACTGTGTGCAGTTTTGGGCACTGCAGTATAAAAGAGATGTCAAGCTTTTGGAGAGCATCCAAAGGAGAGCAACAAGGATGGTGAAGGGTCTGGAAAGAGTGACTAATGAGGAGCATCTGAGGTCACCTGGATTGTTCAGTTTGGAGAAAAGGAGGCTGAGGGGTGACCTCATTGCAGTCTATGGCTTCCTCACAACGGGAAGAGATGGGACTGGCACCATTTTCTTCACTCCCGTGACTGAACACAGGACTCGATGAAATGGTAGGAAGTTGAATCAGGGGAGGTTTAGGTTAGATATTAGGAAAATGCTTTTCACCCAGAGGGTGATTGAGCAATGCAACAAGCTCTCCAGGGAAGTGGTCACAGCACCAAGCCTGTCTGAGTTCAAGAAGCATTTGGATGACACTCTCAGGCGGCACATGGTATGATCTGGGGGTGCCCTACACAGGAACAGGAGTTGGACATGATCCTGATGGGTCCCTTCCAAATCAGCTGATTCTATGAACTAGTTCTTCACTTCCATTTGAAGTGGTAGCACTTCTACTTTTCACTAAGCATGCTCAGAGGGTTGGGAGCTTTTGTGAGTAGGGGGTCCTTCCAGCCCGAGGGAGGGTATATTAGTATGTTAATGAGGTGAGTTCACAGTAAGTTTAGTCATTGTTTTCTGTTATCAGTTAGCATCTTCCTTTCAGATCTTCTTCATACTAAAATAGGATGAGTAAACAGCCCCTTCCACTGGTTATGCTGACCTGTCTCTTTCAACATCACAAGCAGATGGTACCCAATGGAACAGGGGATAAAAAGAAATTTTTTTTAAGGCAGCTGTTGTATTAGAAAGAGAATGACAGACGTACTGTGACAGTGCCCTTTCAAACCATTTATATTTTTTGTTATGAAAATGAAATTGAAATAAGCATAAAGGAGCAGGGGGAGTCATTCACATCCATACTTCAATTTTAATACAAAGAGAACAGAAATAGAATGTCAATTTAAAAAAACCCAAACAACTAAACCCCAAAATTAAATAGCAAAAAAGTTGGCATTTGTCCATTTTCACCTGTTACTAGATTATGCTTGGTGAGGTTTGAATGAGAACCATTAAGAAAAACTAAATGTATTTAATACGCATTCAAAATATCACTAGTGACCAAAAATCGTTCTTGGTTTTGGTTGGGTTTTTTTTTGATTTCTATTGGTATCAACTAATGAAAAGTCTTAACATGTAGGACTCTAATTTGTAAATTACAGTTCTGCATCTTCCATTAATATTGCAAGTAATAAAAATTTTAAAAAAAGAAAGCTACCTGTGAATTCAAGTTTCCAACATAGACTGTTCTTCTGATTTCATCAATTTTGGATGGGTCCACATTCCCCATAATTGGTGGCTGTGGTATTTCTCCCAGAGCTGTAATGTTAGGGTCCAATGCTGCTGATGGTATAGACCCCAAAGCGCCAAGTGGAACACTGAGCTGGAAAACACAAAACCAGAATATGCTTTGCAACCAAGCACTGGTGGGAAATACTACATTTATTAATACTTGCCTGCCTTGTGCACTTCCAGGCAGCTTTCTAGCTACTCCTCCCCAAGCCTGTAGCGTTGCAATGGGTTGTTGTGACTCAAGTGCAGGATCTGGAAATTGTTCTTGTTAAACTTCATACAGATGACCTCAGCTCATCCATCCAGCCTGTCCAGGTCCCTCTGCAGAGCCTTCCTACCCTCAGAAAGATCAACACTCCCACCCAGTGTACCATCATCTGCAAATTTACTGGGGAAGTACTGCATCCCCTCATCCAGATCATTGATGAAGATATTAAACAAGACTCTAGGAGAACACTGTCAGAGACTGTGTTAAAGGCTTTAATAAAGTCCAGATAGACAACGTCCACAGCCTTTCCCTCATCTACTAGGTGGGTCACCTGGTCATAGAATGAGACCAGGTTGCTCAAGCAGAACCTGACTTTCACAAACCCACGCTGGCTGGGCCTGATCCCCTGGCTGCCCTGCACTTGCCATGTGCTCAACGGGAGTTTCCTCCAGTCGTAAGATTGTGGGATTTTAACTTTGAGACAAGAATATAAGTTCTGTGCATTATTTAGAGACATGGGATCACTATCAACGTTTTCAAAGTCCTTTTTCTTAAACTTTGCTGAATTAGTGTTGCTTAAGAGTGTNCACCCAACTTAGCGTCATCAGCGAATTTGCTAATTGTGGACTCAATCCCCTCATCTAAATCATCAATAATGATATTAAACAGAACTGGGCCCAGCACTGATCCCTGGGGGACACCACTCGTGAGCGGCCACCAATTGGATGCAGCACTGTTCACCACCACTCTCTGGGCCCGGACCTCCAGCCAGTTCCTAACCCAGCACAGAGTGCTCCTGTGTAAGCTGTGGGCTGACAGCTTTTCCAGGAGAATGTTATGGGAGACGGTGTCAAAGGCTTTGCTGAAGTCCAGGTAGACTCCATCCACAGCCTTCCCCTCATCCACCAGGCGGGTCACCCGATCATAAAAGGAGATCAGGTTGGTCAGACAGGACCTGCCCTTCCTAAACCCGTGCTGGCTGGGTCTGATCCCTTGTCCATCCTGTAGGTGCTGTGTGGTTGCCCCCAGGATGATCTGCTCCATAACCTTGCCAGGCACTGAGGTCAGGCTGACAGGCCTGTAGTTTTCTGGGTCCTCCTTTCGTCCCTTTTTGTGGATTGGTGTGACATTTGCCAACTTCCAATCATCTGTGACCTTCCCCAGTGAGCCGGGACTGTTGGTAAATGATGGAGAGCAGCTTGGCAAGCTCTTCCGCCAGCTCCCTCATCACCCTGGGGTGGATCCCGTCTGGTCCCATAGACTTGTGAGGATCCAAGTGGCTCAGGTCACTAACAGTTCCCTCCAGGATTACAGGGGGACTACTCAGCTTATTTCTCTCTACAAGCTCCAGAAGCCAGCTGTGGGGCTTGTAGAGAGAAATAAGAAGATGAGTATCTTCTCCCTCTCTGTTCTGCCCTGGTGAGGCCACATCTGGAATACTGCATCCAGTTCTGGGCTCCCCATCTCAAGAGAGACAGGGAACTACTGGAAAGAGTCCAGTGGAGGGTGATGAAGATAATTCGGGGATTGGAGCATGTCTCTTATGAGGAAAGGCTGAGAGAGCTGGGAGTCTTTAGCCTGGAGAAGAGAAGGCTGAGGGGAGACCTTATCAATGCTTACAAGTATCTAAAGGGTGGGTGCAAGGACAGCGGAGCCAGATTCCTCTCAGTAGTTCCCAGTGACAGGATGAGGGGCAACAGGCACAATCTGGAACATAGGAAGTTTCATTTAAATATGCAAAAAACCTTTTTCTTATGAGGGTGGCACTGGAACGGGCTGCCCAGGGAGGTTGTGTGTGGAGAGCTGCCTCGCTGATTTGAGAGACTTGAGAGCTAGCGAAAAAGTAGGGCCCCATGTTGGGCGCCACTTCTTGCAAACACAGTGAGAAAAAATTAGAGAGGAGAAAAAAGTTGAGGCCGGGCGAGACATATACTCGGTGGTAATCTGTCTGACTTTATTCATCAGCAGTGCTCTTTTATAGTGCAGAGTAAACATGGCATCATGATGAGGTGGGTTATGCTTTAAAAGCAAGGCACAATAAACAGAGACCATGGTCTTGCTAAATGCAGACATTGTTTACAGCACTTTCCCACAATAGAGCATCTGGGGAAAACCAAGAGTTGATGGAATATATAATCCCTNGTCCATTCCAGAGACTAACTACTCTCTCGGTAAAGAAATTCTTCCTCAGATCTAGTCTAAACCTCTCCTGGTGCAACTTCAGGTCATTTCCTCTAGTCCTATCACTGTTCACTTGAGAGAAGAAGCCAGCACCCACCTCCCTACAACTTCCTTTCAGGTAGTTGTAGAGTGCAATAAGGTCTCCTCTCAGCCTCCTCTTTTTCCAGACTAAACATTCCCAATTCCCTCAGCCTCTCCTCATAGGACTTGTTCTTCAGACCCTTCACCAACTTGGTTGCCCTTCTCTGAATTCCCTCCAGCAACTCAATGTCTTTCTTGTAGTGAGGAGCCCATAAGCAAACACAGTACTCGACGTGCGGCCTCACCAGTGCCGAGTACAGGGGCACCATCACTTCCCTCCTCCTGCTGGACACACAATTTCTGATGCAAGCCAGGGTGCTGTTGGCTGCCTCGGCCACCTGGGCACACTGCTGGCTCATACTCAGCCAGCTGTCGACCAGCACTCCCAGGTCCTTTTGTGCATGGCAGCTTTCCAGCCACTCCTCCCCAGGTCTGTAGCATTGCATGGGGTTGTTGTGACCAAAGTGCAGGACCTGACACTTGGCCTTGTTAAACCTTGGCCCACTGGTCCAGCCTGTCCAGATCCCTCTGCAGAGCCTTCCTACCCTCGAGCAGATCAACACTCCCACCCAACTTGGTGTCATCTACAAACTTGCTGTTAATTTCAGCAAGTGCAGCTACTTACAAGAAACTTAGCTGAAAGCAAAAGTACAAACCAGAAAAATCACCTTTATCCTGGCCCAAACCAGGACAAGGAAACAGTACCTTTTTTCTCAAAGTGTAACATTACCAAATTCACGTTGTCTGTGTAGTAATGGTGAGATGTTTTTCCAAAATCTCTAGCTCTTACGTTACCCGATATGTTGGATAAGTGGTTTTCATTATATGCTTTACTTCACCTGAGCTCTTCAACTCTTTCTAGACTACAACAGCAGATCAGCTGCTCGAATTCTTTAAGCAAGTTGGAGAAGTCAAATTTGTGCGAATGGCAGGTGATGAGACGCAACCAACACGATTTGCTTTTGTGGAATTTGCAGACCAGAACTCTGTACCTCGAGCTCTTGCCTTTAATGGAGTTATGTTTGGAGACAGGCCACTGAAGTAAGAGATAGTTATCCATATGAATATTGACTGAGACATTTCTTTCTGATAAAATATTGAACAATGCCAGTCCCAAAACTGAGCCCTGGGGAACACTCTGGTGACTGGCCTCCAACTGGATTTAACTCCGTTTACTACAGCTCTCAGGGCCCATTGATGCAGGCAGTTTTTAACCCAGCGAAGAGTACTCCAAAAGTTGCCAGCTTCCTTTTGTCTGATGGATCCATGTAGAAACCAGTGTATTTCCATCATAGGCCGTCTTCAGAAAGAACATTGTTCCTGTTTATTAGCATCTGTACAAAAAATTATAATGATAGCGAATTGGGACTTTGTACCATGAGTCCATTAAAATAGATGCACTAAATTTCACTAGAGTTCTCTGCCCAAGTACATGCCATTTGAGTAATGCTTTCTTAAATAATGGGATGCTCAAAGGGGAGCATGACTGTTGTCAACTAGAGTATGACTTTTTTGTAACATCCAACTAATTACACTTGCTATTTGACATTAGGAACTGTGTCTTCCACCAAGAATCTTATATAAGCTACGCATTAATGTATTGGGTTTGCATGGCAAGGTTTTGGTAATGGGGGGCTACAGAGGTGGCTTCTGTGAGAAGCTACTCGAAACTTCCCCTATATTCAGTAGGGCCAGTGCCAACCAGCTCCAAGATGGACTGACCAAATCCAAGCCAATCAGCAACCATGGTAGGACCTCTGTGATAACATATTTAAGAAGGGGGGAAAAGAAATGCTGCAGAATAGCAGCCAGAAGAGAAGAGTGAGAATATGTAAGAGAAACAACTTTGCAAACACCAAGGTCAGTAAAGAAGGAGGGGGAGGAAGTGCTCCAAGAACTGGAGCAAAGATTCCCCTGCAGCTCATGGTGAAGAGCTTGGTGAGGCAGGCTGTTCTCCTGAAGTCCATGGAGTTTAACGGTGGAGCAAATATCTACCTGCAGCCCATAGAAGAACCCATGCCAGAGCAGGTGGATCCCCAATGAAGGCTGTGACTCCATGGAGAGAACAGCCCATGCTGGAGCAGGTTTGCTGGCAGGACTTGTGACCCTATGGAGAGACCCACACTGGAGCAGTCTGTTCTTGAAGTACTGCACCCCATGGAAAGGAATCACATTGGAGAATTTCATGGAAGACTGTCTTCCATGGGAGGGACCCCATGCTGGAGCAGGGGAAGTGTGTGCAGAGGAAGACTTGTACCTCCATTCCCTGTCCCCCTGTGCCACTCAGGGGGAGGAGGTAGAGAAAATTAGGAATGAAGTTGAGCCCAAGAAGAAGGGAGGGAGGGGGGAAGGTGTTTTAAGATTTGGGTTAATTTTTCATTAGCCTACTCTGATTTGATTGACAATAAATCAATTTCTCTGAATTTAGTCTGTTTTGCCCATGACAGTAACTGGTGAGTAATCTCTCCCTGTCCTTATCTTGACCCACAAGCATTTTGTCATATTTTCTTCCTTCTGTCCAGCTGAGAAGGGGGAGTGATAGAGCAGCTTGATGGGCACCTCGCATTCAGCCCAGGTCAACCCACCACAACTACTTATCTAATTAAATGCTCCTGAGACATACAGGCAGAAAATGTCATTTTCAAAGCTGACAGAACTCTCTCTACTCTGTGCAAGTATTCAGCCCGTGAAATAATGTTAGCATTGCTTTAAAATAGGAAGCTGAATATGCTTAAAGAAGCCACAGTATTTTTCCCATAAACCTCCAAAATAACATGGGCATTCCATAGAACCCAAACAGAATGTTCAGAAACCATTACAGCCGTTTTTGCATTATATGAACCATAAAGTTCTGAATTTTGAGGACTATGGAAATTTTGCTTTTGTCCAGGGAAGTGATTATAATATGTAGAACTTTTCCCAATTCATCCAGAATTTCATTGTCTCAAGGTAACAGATAAAATTTGGTATCTAAATTTGACATGTGATATTATTGAACTCTGTAATTGCTGAAGTATCCAAGAAAGGACTTCTTCCACCAAAACTTCTGAACTTGTTAGCTACAACACTTTTAGAATATGTCTGGGTTAGTCCACTTACAGATGCTATCATCAATCTTGCAGCCTTCTTTTGCTGTACTGAATTTATACAGTTACACCCAGTTTACCCTCCCTTAGAGGCAAAACCAGCTAAATTAACCAGCACCATACAGAGCTCTCTATAATAGATTTTATTTTACAGTGAAATCTACAAAACAGAAAGAATACAAATTGACAAGTGACATGGTGATATTTATACATAAAAATTAAGATACACATTTTTCACAGTGCGTCACTGTACTGACAGGTCAAAATAAGCACAAAAAAGTCTAAACACACCTGCTGGAGCTACGAGATCTTCTTGAAGAGCTATAGCTTCTTGGGGGTGTTCTGCATCCCTTTTCTTTCTTCTTTTTATCATCTCTCTCTTTTTCTCGCTCCTTCTTCTCCTTATCTTCATCTTTTATCTTTTTGTTGTCTATGTCCTTCTCTTTGTCCTCTTCTTTGTCCTTGTTCTTAATCTCTCTGTCCTTCTCCCCCTCTTTCTCAACATCGTCTTTTCCCTTGTTCTGGTCTACCTCTTCCCTGTCTTTTTCCTTATCTTTGTCCTTTTCCCTGTCCCTATCACTGTCCCTATCCTTGTCTCTAATTTTATCTCGATCTTTGTTTCGAGCTCTCTCTCTCTCCCGATCTTTATCTCTTTCCCTTTCCCTTTCTTTGTCTCTGTCCTGGTCTCTCTCCTCTTTATCTCGGTCTCTTTTTTCCTCCTTTTCTTTGGCCTTTTCTTTTTCTTTGACCTTTTCTTTGTCTCTTTTCTTGTCCCTGTGAAAAGCCAAACACAGATCATTAATTTATCTTTGAACTTTCCAATAAAAATTACAATTAACTACTTAGCATACATTAATTGTTCAAAAGAAAATATGTGTTTCTGTTGAAAAATGATATTTATTAAAAATTTTTATTTTCCACCCCTGTTCACCAAGAGGGAGAGGCTATACAGGAAAAAAAATTTGGAATCCAAATTGGGGAACCCAAATCAAATTGTGATCTTCAAAGTGATGCTATTACACTTCGAAAGAATATGCTTTTTCACCTCACAGCTACATTATACACACATAAATTTTCTACATTTTTTCAGGAGTGAGACAAACAAAAATTTGTAAATCCATTTTTTACTAAAATTGTTTATGCATAAAATGGACTGCAGATTAATCACCCCCACATTAATAATGACAGTTGACTGGACAGAAGTCTTTATTCTACAGTGTTCTCTCACATAAATATCCTGGAACTGTTTGGAAGTCCAACATCAGTTAATACACAGAAACAAAAAAAAAGGGATAAAATTTCACCAAATTCCATCAAAAGGCAAATGTAAGGTCAAAACTTAACCAAGACACTTGTTCAGAGAGAGAAACAGAAGAAAGCACAAGAGAAGAAGTTGATCAGCAGGCTCTTTCATATCCAAGAGAACAAGACTGACAGAAGTTGCTGTGTATATTGATATTAGTACCTATTATGGGATTTTTAAAGATTCTCAGAGACTCCTTCAGACATTAAATGCCCTATCCACAGTCCCCACCTTTCTTCATTAGAACAAGTGCTTGGCTACTGATAAGCAGTAGGCTTGTTTCATGGTTTGTGACCTGAAGACTTTGGTTCCCATCAGGTTTTGGTAAATAACTCTTCAGATGTCTCACAGAAGGAATGCAAGATCATAAAGATGAAACAGCACACAATCCCTGCAATAGCAAGGGGCCTTGCAATGACCCAAGAAGAGCCTTCCAATTATTGATCACGAAGATTTCATTGGACTTGCCCCTTCCAGTGAGCAAATATCTCAAGAAGCTCCAGAAAACAGCGAGTCAAAAGGATCCATCAATGAAGCCCAGCTATGTAGCCTTCTTCTAACTGTTCCCACCAAGGTCCAAAGTTCTGTATTTCTCTTTCCCACAAAACTGCTTCCTCAGAAATCTAAAAGATTTGTAACATTTTTTTCCAAAACTCTGCTGTATACTAAGAACTGCATCATTTCTTAAAAATGGAACTCACCAAGAATGAGAGCAACTTCTTGATTTCCGCCTTTCCCTAGATCTAGACCGTTTTTTCAGAGGACTTCTGGATCTGCATCTGTCCTTGTGTCTTGAGAGTGATCTGTTTCCAGATCTACTTCTATATGAATAATGCCAGGAAAAAAAACTTTAATATTGAAACTGCATAAAAATTAGGTCAACCAAGAAGGTAAAAACTTCACATAAATCTTGTCTTACTATAAGAAATTATGGAGAGTTACACCTCAGTAATATCCTGCCTACCAACATTTTTGTAAATATGGATACTTTAAGATTCACCAAGTGCACATGCTCTCCTTTGAAACAATGCACCATTTAATTAACTCATGTTTCATAATAACTTCCATGAATATTCTGGAAAATATAAATTCATATCATATTAGGACAGCTGTCCTTAGTAAATCTAGTGCATAAAATCTCCTATAGACAATTTCTAGCAGCTTGTAAAAATAGTTAGGTTTATTTTTCTTGTTTTCCAGGACCAATTATTGCAGTCTTGGTCAATAAAGAAAGATGACTTTAACTGGCCTCTCTGTTCTCCATTGTTACAATTTAACTGATTTTAAAAAAAAAAATAATAACCCCAGCATGGTTTAGCATTTAGTCAAGTTACCTTTTCATCTGAAAGGATATGTTAACACAGATTTGAATTATGAGTTCTCAAGAAAAGAAACAAACATTTACTACACAATAAATAAGGAATGCAAATAATGTGCAGATACCCCAATAGAAATCCAATTAAAGTCTTCTGATAAACATATATAGTATAGTCTCAGATTTGATGAAGAAAATAAGACTTTTAAAAATTACTATACTCTTTATTCTCAAAATAGTCTAGATATTTGGAAGATCATAGTCACTAGGAAAAAAATAAAAAGCTGAATTTGAACATTAATTTTCAGAAGAACATATTATTGGATCCTTTGCCTGAGAAGTTAAACTTACTAAGTATGAAGAAGTTAAACTTACCAAAGACAGAAATTCATGTATATTACTCAATCAATTCTGAAGAACAGGGAGATATAAAAAAATACCAGCTCTACATGTCTTCTGCAGCTCAAGACACACGGAGTAAGATATACCAAGAGGAGAGGCAATAATTTTTTACCTACAGCTTTGCTCCATATATCAGCAAATTTCCCTAATTACAGGGAAAATTAATTATAATTTAGTCCAAATAATACCTTGAATAAACTTTATATCATAGAGATGAAAGCGGTTTTGGGGTTTTATAAAACAGT
Organism: Florisuga fusca; assembly: GCA_038090715.1. NCBI lineage: Eukaryota > Metazoa > Chordata > Aves > Apodiformes > Trochilidae > Florisuga > Florisuga fusca. The sequence goes on from JAAWXA010000115.1 coordinate 102,925, forward strand.
AAAACTGGAAAGTCGTGAGGACAGTTTATTCTTAGGGATGAAGTTGCCTCAACAGATCAGATTGGTCTTTTCTGGACATTCTCAAAAATGGCAGTAAGAGTGGTAAAATCATTAATATATAACTATCAACAGATGTTTAAAGCACAGGCTTTCTGCAAATTAGAGTAACAGAAGAGAAGCAAGCATAATGAAATGATCGAACGATTCTTCTTGCATTAAAAAGGTACCCAGTGTTTTGATGCCATTAGTTAACCTGCACTGTGTAACACTATTATAAAACTGAAGCATGCACTTAGATGTTATTTGTTTGGTAGTATAACTGATGTGGTATATCCCTCTGACCATTTTTTCTGTATGTAAAAGAATGCTAGTTGCCCTGTTAAAAGACAATGGATGACAGAGTGCACTGTCAGCAAGTTTGCTGGTGACGCAAAATTGGGAGGAATGGCTGACACCCCAGAAGGCTGTGCTGCCATTTAGCGAGACCTAGAGAGGCTGGAGGGTCAGACAGAGAGAAATTTAATGAATTACAACAAGGGCAAGTGTAGAGTCTTGCATCTGGAAAATACCTCAATGTACCAGTATAGGTTGGGAACTGAGATGTTAGAGAGCAGCATAAAGGAAAGGGACCTGAGGTCCTAGTGGACAGAAGTATGACCAGGAGCCAGCAATGTGCCCTTGTGGCCATGAAGGCCAATGGCAACCTGGGATGCATTAGAAGGAGGATAGTTAGTAGGTCAAGAGAGGTACTCCTCCCCCTCTAATCTGCCCTGGTGAGGCCACATCTGGAATATTGTGTCCAGTTCTGGGCCTCTCAGTTCAAGAAGGACAGGGAACTGCTTGAAAGAGTCCGGCACAGAGCGAAAAAGATGATTAAGGGAGTGGGACATCTCTTTTATGAGGAAAGGCTGAAGGAGATGGGTCTCTATCTTGGAGAACAGGAGAATGAGGGGCGACCTCATTAATGTTCATAAATATGTAAAGGGCAAGTGTCAGAAGGATGAAGCCAGGCTCTTCTCAGTGATGTCCAATGATAGGAAAAGGAGTAACGGGTGCAAGCTGGACCATAGGAGGTTCTGCATAAATATAAGAAAAAGCTTTTTCACTGTGAGAGCAAGAGAGCACTGGAACAGGCTTTCCAGTGAGGTTGTGGAGTCTCCTTCTCTGGAGACATTAAAAACCCACCTGGACACATTCCTGTGTGACCTACTTTAGGTGATCCTGCCCTGGCAGGGGGGTTGGACTCGATGATCTTTCAAGGTCCCTTCCAACCCCTAACATTCTGTGATTCTGTGAAAGAATGCAACAGTGCTGTCACTGCAACACTGACAACACTCACCTTTTTAAAGGGTAAGCTATCAAATACATTTTCAGTTTTTGTGGGGGGTTTTATACTTAATGTAGCCAAATATCTTTAGATTCATTATGTAAATGATCAGAAGACATTTCTGAACCACTTCAGGAAGCATTTCTAAGTCTCACATAGCAAGACTGTCTTATTACTGGGAAAAAATCTTTATGAGTAAACTTCTAAGGTGACAGTAATTTTATTTCCTCCTATATTTCAAAGCCTGTTCCAAAATTGAACAAATTAGCAAAGCAAATAAACCTTGAAGAATGGAAATTGCCCCTAAAGCTTTTTTCTTCTGGCTTATAGAAAATATAGCTTTACATTTACAATACATTAAATAAAAATACTAGATGTTTAGAAGTTCAGGAGAGCAGGAACTTCCTATAAACAAAACCAACCATCCTATCTGTTCAGCATGTTAACAGTAAACTAAAGGTTCTATCCACAAAACACAGATAACTATTTATTTTTAAAATACAGAGGTCATAAAATGAAATCATGCTACATGGCACAAAATGTACCTTCTAGTGTGTTTTACCTGAAAGTAATTCTGAAAACATTTAGCATTTAGAGGAAAAGATTATCTGTTCAGAGACAAAGTTCATAATTACTCTGATCTAGTCAGTGTAAGTTACTAATCTTCTCTACAGGGATACTTGTATCATAGCTCAGTAAGAAATCTCAGTAACCACCACCACACACACAAAAAAAACCCCAAACCCAAAACCAACCAGTATGACCTTTTAGTACAAAATAAAAAAACATACCTACCTGTGTTTCGATTGGGATCTTTTCCTTCTAGATCGTGATTTTGAGCTAGACCTGGATTCTGAACGAGAATGGGAACGAGATAGACCACCTTTTCTTTCACTGCTCTTTCCAGACTCTGAGAGGAAAAAAACACTTTGCAGTGTGAGCTCAGAACATTTAAAGATCCCAGTTAATAATCTGGCACAAGTGGAATGCACCACACATATAGAGCAAGGGGCCTATGCTTTGCACATCTTCTTTCTTTACAAATATCCTTCAGAAACATCCAAGAAAGTCATCGCATATACTCATTGAGTGCAGCCATCCTGCAGCAGTACACATAAACCAGATAATTATAAACAGCTAGCTCTGTTAGGAATGGGATTTATGTTGCTGCTACAATGCAGAAGATAACAACATGTTCTCCTCTGGTATATTACATAATATAATTTCTTTATTTTTAAAATATCCTTAGAAAAATAGAGTAAATTTGGAGGGTATAAATTTGAAAACAAGCAAAACATGTAAATAATAATTAGTACTTTGTATACTTTTAGATATTCCAACCACTGTACAAATACTGAAATTCTATTCCTCAAACGCTATTTTGATGGAGGAAGAGATGGAGAGAAGGGGGTGAAAAGTTTGATCCAAACAGCAGAAAGTCAACAGAAAGCTTACCAGTGATGTCAGCGGACTTTGATTCAGACTTAAAAAGATTATTCTGCTACTTAACACTGATGAAATCTTAGAACTATTTTTCTCCCAATCCTAAAAATCAACAGAAAGACTGCCCCAAACACAAAAAACCCAAAACAAACCCTCAAGACCCTCCACTATCAAACCTACTTAAGTCGATGACTGCTTTTCTTACTAAGAATGACAAAATCTTGCTGATTAAAAGAAAAAGGAGTATTTCAACTGCAAGTTTAACTAACTGAGAATTTTTTATGCTGTGGTTTTGCAATAAGTTTAAGTCAGTGCAAATCACCACTGAAATGTCTGTCTAACCACTCTTCCCACAAACACCTTCCTCCTTGACCAGATATTTCAGTGTCAACAGGGATCAGTGAACCAATCTCTATGAAAGAAGTCCATTTACAATACCTTGTTTATCTCAGATTGGTTCTCTGATCCCATTTGCCATGATGAGGCACATAGTTTTGAACCAGCATGAAAATGAGCATATAACAGAGAATATAAATCTGCTAAAGGAAAACATAATAATGCTGCTTTTAGCAGCATACTAGCTAGCTCACTCTGATTACGAAACTATGGCATTAATGGGTGCTAAAGAACAAAACGAAACATAAAGCTATTTTTAAAAATTTTGTAATTAATTTGAACTTTAAAAATATTGACTTTATATTTTTGAAAACATTCAGAGTATGTATCTAAAAATAAGATATGAAATAAAAGTCAGCTTAATTCCACTGTTTTGTTGTACAAAGAAAATTTTGATTATTTTCTTTTGTTTTTCACCTTCGAGTACTCTTCTCCTATGTTTGAAAGTACTCTTAAAAGCATGTGTATCAAGGTACACACGTCTGCTAGGTAATGAATATACTCACCTGGCTCAATAGCAGCAGATATGAAAGACTGAGCTTCCCTTACTCTCTTCATCACTTCTTCCAGTTCCTTGGCAGCAGCTTGTGGTGTCATTTCAGGAGGCTTCACTATTGCATTATTGGAGTGATTTACTCTAAATTAAAGAAAAATAAAATCTTTAACTACAAAACACTTGAAAAGGGAAAATAAAAAGAAAAAAGAAAACATCTCAACTTTCACATGACTAAAAACCTCAAAGTCCAGAAAACTAGTTTTCTAACACTTATCTGTTCTATCCATCTAAAACCTCTTACTGCTTTCAAATATTACTACCTTTTAACACAGAAATATTGTACCACTTTTATTTAAATATTTTCTACAAGTCTGGAAATCTGTTTCTCAATTTCAGATAAAATCTCTAAGATCAAATTAAGGCCTATTAATTATATAGACATCATATATGAAGGTTAATTAGTACCAAGGACTTAGCAGATTCTCTCAATGTTACAGCATTCACTAACTCAAGATTAGATGTAGAAATATTTTACTCAATGACATCCATATTCTTCTTGGAAAAAATTATGCCCAACCTTGAAATTAGAGTTTGTAAAAGTGTTTCAGTTTACTAACAATAGATACATAATGATTCTATGAAAAAATACTCATCACAGCAGTTTCCTGCACATCAGAGTCATACATGTATAATGATATTAAGAAATGTCTCAGTCAATATTCATATGGATAACTATCTCTTACTTCAGTGGCCTGTCTCCAAACATAACTCCATTAAAGGCAAGAGCTCGAGGTACAGAGTTCTGGTCTGCAAATTCCACAAAAGCAAATCGTGTTGGTTGCGTCTCATCACCTGCCATTCGCACAAATTTGACTTCTCCAACTTGCTTAAAGAATTCGAGCAGCTGATCTGCTGTTGTAGTCTAGAAAGAGTTGAAGAGCTCAGGTGAAGTAAAGCATATAATGAAAACCACTTATCCAACATATCGGGTAACGTAAGAGCTAGAGATTTTGGAAAAACATCTCACCATTACTACACAGACAACGTGAATTTGGTAATGTTACACTTTGAGAAAAAAGGTACTGTTTCCTTGTCCTGGTTTGGGCCAGGATAAAGGTGATTTTTCTGGTTTGTACTTTTGCTTTCAGCTAAGTTTCTTGTAAGTAGCTGCACTTGCTGAAATTAACAGCAAGTTTCTCAGACAGTGTCTGCTTCTAGGACTGATAACACTGGATGTTTATAGCTACTGCTAGAGACTGGTATGCAGAACCAAGGACACTGCTCAGCTCTGAGGAACATTTTACCCTGCAGAAGGAGTAAAGAGGTCCCACCTGAACCCCTCCTTTGGGGAGGACCGGACAAGATAGATGCCAGAACTGACCAAACAGAGTATTCCATCCCATACACGTCATACTCAGTATAAGTTTGAGGGATCACGAGGGTCAAAGACCCTTCTTCCTGCTCTTCCTGCCCTTCCTGCTTCCCTTCCTCGCCTGTTCCCTGTTTTGCTTCGGCATCCTGGGAGGATTCCGTCCGTTCGTCTGCCTGTGGTCCTGATCCGTGCCAGCCTGAATCTGTGTGTTCCTGCCTCCAGCTCCCGACTGCTGATGACCCCAGGAGTCCAGCCTGGACTTTCCCAGGGCTGCCCTGCAGCCTCGGTGGTGACGTGAGAGTTACTGGGGGAAAGGGGGGAGGAACGTGGTATCAATCTTTCCTGTATATTTGTATATATTTAGTAATTTTTTCTATTTGTCATTACTGTTTCATTAAAGTTGTGTAGTTTAGTTTCCAACCCATACAGCCTCTCTCCCTTATTCTCTCTCCTTTCCTTATCAGGGAGGAGAGGGGGATTAATAGAGAGCATCTGTTATTCGGTTTAATTGCCGGGCCAGTGTTAAACTGTGACATTCTTCCATTAATCTAAAGAATATACTACAATTTAAAATAGTGCAAACATAAACCCTGAAGTCCTACATCTAGGTTAAAGATGAACTTGAACAGGATTTTGCAATTTTTCAACTAAGTCACCAGTGGTGTTCCCCAGGGCTCAGTTTAGGGACCAGTCCTGTTCAATATCTTCATTAATGATCTAGATGAGGGGATTGAGTACTTCCTCAGCAAGTTTGTAGATGACACCAAGTTGGGTGGGAGTGTTGATCTGCTCGAGGGTAGGAAGGCTCTGCAGAGGGATCTGGACAGGCTGGACCAGTGGGCCAAGGTTTAACAAGGCCAAGTGTCAGGTCCTGCACTTTGGTCACAACAACCCCATGCAATGCTACAGACCTGGGGAGGAGTGGCTGGAAAGCTGCCATGCACAAAAGGACCTGGGAGTGCTGGTCGACAGCTGGCTGAGTATGAGCCAGCAGTGTGCCCAGGTGGCCGAGGCAGCCAACAGCACCCTGGCTTGCATCAGAAATTGTGTGTCCAGCAGGAGGAGGGAAGTGATGGTGCCCCTGTACTCGGCACTGGTGAGGCCGCACGTCGAGTACTGTGTTTGCTTATGGGCTCCTCACTACAAGAAAGACATTGAGTTGCTGGAGGGAATTCAGAGAAGGGCAACCAAGTTGGTGAAGGGTCTGAAGAACAAGTCCTATGAGGAGAGGCTGAGGGAATTGGGAATGTTTAGTCTGGAAAAAGAGGAGGCTGAGAGGAGACCTTATTGCACTCTACAACTACCTGAAAGGAGGTTGTAGGGAGGTGGGTGCTGGCTTCTTCTCTCAAGTGAACAGTGATAGGACTAGAGGAAATGACCTGAAGTTGCACCAGGAGAGGTTTAGACTAGATCTGAGGAAGAATTTCTTTACCGAGAGAGTAGTTAGTCTCTGGAATGGACTGCCCAGGGTGGTGGTGGAGTCACCATCCCTATTTAAAATGTGTGTAGATGAGGCACTTCAGGATATGCTCTAGTGGGCATGGTGTTACAGATATTGATAAATATATTTTACTTATTTTATTGGGGAAGGATGTTCATGGTTGGACGCGGTGATTTTAGAGGTCTTTTCCAACCGTGACAATTCTGTGATTCTGTGAGAAGCTGAAGGGCTGGGATGGTTTAGCATGGAGAAGAGAAGGCTGAGAGTGTATCTTATCAGTGCATATTGAATACCTGATGGAAGAGTGTGAAGATGATGTAGTACTCTACTCGCAACTCTTCACAGTGATGACCAGTGACGGGGCAAGAGCCAGTGGGCATATGTTGAAATATGGGAAATAAATGTGTTTTTCTAATGTTTAAATGAAGTGTTTTCTGGGCAAACTGGAACCAGTTGCCCAGAGAGGTTGTGGAGTCTCCATCCTTGGAGAGGTTAAAACCTGACAGGACATGATCTTGAGTAACCTGCTCTACTTGATCCTGTTTTGGGAGTGTGGGGGTCTGGACTAGGTGTTCTTCAGGGGGCTCTTCCAGCCTCAGTAATTCTGTTGTTCTGAAGTATTTGTCAATAGGTTGGACTACCAAGTCCCAGTTAGCCTGTATTTAAGGGTGTCTTTTTATTTTAATGATTGACTTTGCCTAGTTGAAATGGTTACAAATCATTCAGGAGAAGATTATCCAAAAACCTTGTATTTCAGCTGTCTGGATTTACACTGCATTATTGAATTGGGACCATTTTTGAAGATGCAGGTGCTTTTTCTGAAGAGAGTAAAATATCAGACAGTCTACTAGTCTTTTTGAAGAAGAGATGGAACAGAACATACAGGACCTTCTAAGAACTAGGTGGCAGCTTACCTTGTTCTCACAGAATCACAGAATCATCACAGTTGGAAGGGACCTCTAGAGATCATCTAGTCCAACTCTCCCACTAACGCAGGATCACCTAGAGCACATTACGCAGGGCTGCATCCAGGCAGGTTTTGAATATCTCCAGAGAAGGGGACTCCACAACTGTGGACAGCTGCCTCGCTAATTTGAGAGACCTGAGAGCTATCGAAAAAGCAGGGCCCCACGATACAAAGCAAGGCTGACCAGAGATAGCGGCAAGGCAAGGCCTGCTGCCAGAAAAATAAAGATGAGGCAAGGCTCATCGCCAGAAAAGATAGTAAGGAATTTGGAGGACACCTGCTTTGAACAAAGGGATTATATATTCCATCAACTCTTGGTTTTCCCCAGATGCTCTATTGTGGGAAAGTGCTGTAAACAATGTCTGCATTTAGCAAGACCATGGTCTCTGTTTATTGTGCCTTGCTTTTAAAGCATAACCCACCTCATCATGATGCCATGTTTACTCTGCACTATAAAAGAGCACTGCTGATGAATAAAGTCAGACAGATTACCACCGAGTATATGTCTCGCCCGGCCTCAACTTTTTTCTCCTCTCTAATTTTTTCTCACTGTGTTTGCAAGAAGTGGCGCCCAACATGGGGCCCTACTTTTTCGCTAGCTCTCAAGTCTCTCAAATCAGCGAGGCAGCTCTCCACACACAACCTCCCTGGGCAGCCCGTTCCAGTGCCACCCTCATAAGAAAAAGGTTTTTTGCATATTTAAATGAAACTTCCTATGTTCCAGATTGTGCCTGTTGCCCCTCATCCTGTCACTGGGAACTACTGAGAGGAATCTGGCTCCGCTGTCCTTGCACCCACCCTTTAGATACTTGTAAGCATTGATAAGGTCTCCCCTCAGCCTTCTCTTCTCCAGGCTAAAGACTCCCAGCTCTCTCAGCCTTTCCTCATAAGAGACATGCTCCAATCCCCGAATTATCTTCATCACCCTCCACTGGACTCTTTCCAGTAGTTCCCTGTCTCTCTTGAGATGGGGAGCCCAGAACTGGATGCAGTATTCCAGATGTGGCCTCACCAGGGCAGAACAGAGAGGGAGAAGATACTCATCTTCTTATTTCTCTCTACAAGCCCCACAGCTGGCTTCTGGAGCTTGTAGAGAGAAATAAGCTGAGTAGTCCCCCTGTAATCCTGGAGGGAACTGTTAGTGACCTGAGCCACTTGGATCCTCACAAGTCTATGGGACCAGACGGGATCCACCCCAGGGTGATGAGGGAGCTGGCGGAAGAGCTTGCCAAGCTGCTCTCCATCATTTACCAACAGTCCCGGCTCACTGGGGAAGGTCACAGATGATTGGAAGTTGGCAAATGTCACACCAATCCACAAAAAGGGACGAAAGGAGGACCCAGAAAACTAGGAGGGACAAGGGATCAGACCCATCCAGCACGGGTTTAGGAAGGGCAGGTCCTGTCTGACCAACCTGATCTCCTTTTATGATCGGGTGACCCGCCTGGTGGATGAGGGGAAGGCTGTGGATGGAGTCTACCTGGACTTCAGCAAAGCCTTTGACACCGTCTCCCATAACATTCTCCTGGAAAAGCTGTCAGCCCACAGCTTACACAGGAGCACTCTGTGCTGGGTTAGGAACTGGCTGGAGGTCCGGGCCCAGAGAGTGGTGGTGAACAGTGCTGCATCCAATTGGTGGCCGCTCACGAGTGGTGTCCCCCAGGGATCAGTGCTGGGCCCAGTTCTGTTTAATATCTTTATTGATGATTTAGATGAGGGGATTGAGTCCACAATTAGCAAATTCGCTGATGACGCTAAGTTGGGTGGGGAGCGTCAATCAGCTGAAAGGCAGGAGGGCTCTGCAGAGGGACCTGGACAGACTGGAGAGTTGGGCTGATTCCAATGGGATGAGGTTCAACATGGCCAAGTGCCGGGTCCTGCGCTTTGGCCACAACAACCCCATGCAGCGCTACAGGCTGGGCACAGAGTGGCTGGAGAGCAGCCAGGCAGAAAGGGACCTGGGAGTCTGGCTTGACAGGAAGCTGAACATGAGCCAGCAGTATGCCCAGGTAGCCAAGAAGGCCAATGGCATCCTGGCCTGTATCAGGAACAGTATGGCCAGCAGGTCCAGGGAAGTGATTCTTCCCCTGTACTCAGTGCTGGTGAGGCCACACCTTGAGTCCTGTGTCCAGTTCTGGGCCCTTCAGTGTGGGATAACCGGAGCCACGGGAGACAAGTCTCATGCTATCATGGTCAACAAGTCTCAACTTTATTGAACTTTCGGTACATTTTTATAACATCCTTAATCAGCTCATACATATTGCAAAAGCTAAGCTCCTCATTGGTTCTTAGCTACTGAAGTGAGTGTAGCTAGGCGACGCCTTGAGGTTTCTAGAACATTCTTCTTGGGGGGCTACATTCTACTTACTGCTAATCACAGCATATTGTTTTCGTGTAACAGTTGGTGGCAAGGACACCTTGTCCTTGTCGCCTATAGGCTAATCAGCTGTACACGGTCATGACCTTTGTCTTGCAACCATTAGTCTGCAAAACTCTCCACAACACTTCAGTTCAGGAAGTATATTGAGGTGCTGGAGCAGGTCCAGAGCAGAGCAACAAGACTGGTGAAGGGACTCCAGCACAAGTCCTATGAGGAAGGGCTGAGGGAGCTGGGGTTGTTTAGTCTGGAGAAGAGGAGGCTCAGGGAAGACCTCATCACTCTCTACAACTACCTGAAAAGAGGTTGTAGCCAGGTGGGGGTCAGTCTCCTCCCCATTAGCTACCAGTAAGACAAGAGGGCATGGACTTAAGCTCTGTCAGGGAAGGTTTAGGTTAGATATTAGGAAAAAATTCTTTACAGAGAGGGTGATCAAGCATTGGAATGGGCTGCCCAGGGAGGTGGTGGATTCACTGTCCCTGGAGGTTTTTAAGAAGAGACTGGATGTGGCACTCAGTGCCATGGTTTATTAACCACAGTGGTAGTGGATTAAGGGTTGGACTTGATGATCTCAGAGGTCCTTTTCAGCCTGGATGATTCTATGATTCTGTGAATGACCTCCCTGGACCTACTGGCCACACTCTTCTTTATGCAACTCAGGATTCCATTGGCCTTGGCAATAAGGGCACACTGCTGGCTCATGGATAATTTACTGTCTACCAGGTCTCCCAGATCTTTTTTCTCAGAACTGCTTTCCAGCAGGCCCACCCCTAACCTATATTGGTGCATGGGGTTTTTCCTCTCCAGGTGCAGGACCCTACACTTGCTCTTATTGAACCTCATTAGGTTCTTCTCTGTCCAGGCTACACTGGATGGCAGCACAGCCCTCTGGAGTGTCAGCCACCCCTCACAGTTTTGTATCATCAGCAAACTTGCTGAGGATACACTCTGTCCCCTCATCCAGGTCCTTGATGAACATGTTGAACAAGATCAGACCAAATATTGACCTCTGGGGGACACTGCTGGTTACAGGCCTCCAACTCGAACCTGCTCCATTGATCACCACTCTCTGAGTTCTGACACAGTTTTACTGACAAACAGAATGCAAATACTAGAAATCAGGTGGCTATTTTTGATTCCTAGCTGAAGGAAGAGACAGACCAGAGGAAGAGGAGAATCAGGCTCCTTTTCCAAGAAACATCTACAGCAAAGGAGATCTTTTCTAACAGTGAAAATTCTGTGATTCCGTGTGATTTGAAATAAATGTGAAAAATTTCCTTATACACTTCTGTCCAAGCTATTGGTTGTGAATTTTGATCAATTAAAAAAAAAAGCATTATTACAAGTCTTTGCTTTTATCTCTTTTTCAACTAGCTTCCAGATTGTTTTATTTTCGTGGGATCAACAGTACTTTTACACTCCGGAAGCTATTTTGGCAGTCAAAAAACCTCACAATCAAATACTTACTTTGCCATCAGCTAAAAGCAAATTGTTTTGCCATTAATTCAATCAATTGCTGAAAAAACAAATTTCTGAAAAAAATAACTTTCCTATCAGAGAAACTCAAAGGTATTTATGCTAATTTTGCAACTTCCACTAGGACAAATCATTCCTTCTGACTGTACTTATACAACTGCACATTCAAAATATCACTAGTGACCAAAAATCGTTCTTGGTTTTGGTTGGGTTTTTTTTTGATTTCTATTGGTATCAACTAATGAAAAGTCTTAACATGTAGGACTCTAATTTGTAAATTACAGTTCTGCATCTTCCATTAATATTGCAAGTAATAAAAATTTTAAAAAAAGAAAGCTACCTGTGAATTCAAGTTTCCAACATAGACTGTTCTTCTGATTTCATCAATTTTGGATGGGTCCACATTCCCCATAATTGGTGGCTGTGGTATTTCTCCCAGAGCTGTAATGTTAGGGTCCAATGCTGCTGATGGTATAGACCCCAAAGCGCCAAGTGGAACACTGAGCTGGAAAACACAAAACCAGAATATGCTTTGCAACCAAGCACTGGTGGGAAATACTACATTTATTAATACTTGCCTGCCTTGTGCACTTCCAGGCAGCTTTCTAGCTACTCCTCCCCAAGCCTGTAGCGTTGCAATGGGTTGTTGTGACTCAAGTGCAGGATCTGGAAATTGTTCTTGTTAAACTTCATACAGATGACCTCAGCTCATCCATCCAGCCTGTCCAGGTCCCTCTGCAGAGCCTTCCTACCCTCAGAAAGATCAACACTCCCACCCAGTGTACCATCATCTGCAAATTTACTGGGGAAGTACTGCATCCCCTCATCCAGATCATTGATGAAGATATTAAACAAGACTCTAGGAGAACACTGTCAGAGACTGTGTTAAAGGCTTTACTAAAGTCCAGATAGACAACGTCCACAGCCTTTCCCTCATCTACTAGGTGGGTCACCTGGTCATAGAATGAGACCAGGTTGCTCAAGCAGAACCTGACTTTCACAAACCCACGCTGGCTGGGCCTGATCCCCTGGCTGCCCTGCACTTGCCATGTGAGCGCACTCAAGCTGAACCTCTCCATAATTTTCCCCAGTACTGAGGTCTGGCTGACAGGCCTGTAGTTCCCTGGATCCTCCTTTTAGTAGGTGATCATCACATTTGCAAGCCTCCAGTTGCCATTAACTAGGTGACAGTATATGTTATTCCCCAAATACCCTCTGAGGGAAACATAAAAATAGGGAATAAGGGAGAGAGACTTTAAGGTTGGAAAAGAACTAGAATAGGTTTAATGAAGTAGTAATAGTAATAATAATGACAAGTTATAAATACATGCAAATATATAAATACAAACCCCACACCCATCAGTTGCTAATTACTTCCTGACCGGACAAGTCCCAAACAGGACTCAACAGCAGATGGGGGTGCCTGAGTCCAGGGTGTCAATGACAGTCCACAAAATCCTTGGAGGAGCCACACCAGGCCTACTCAGGGAAAGGCAAACTGTCTTGATGAACAATGTTTTTTTCCAACAAGGTGACCGACCAACCAACCTCTCTTAGAAGCCTTTTTATATTGAGCACCATGGGAAGGAATACTGTGATTGGTCCATTTTGGTTACTGACCCATCCTCTCCTCCCATAGGCACAGATGCTCCCCCCCTTTGTAATTGCCACATCAACAGGCTGCCAGCTACTGGTGGTATCCCAAGCAGTCTCAGGTCAGTATAACCGTAGGCAATTATTATCCTGGTCCTCTCAAACCAGGACAATTGTGTAGTTTAGTTTCCAACCCATAAGTCTGTTTATTCCCTTTTCTTTCCCTTTCTGGGAAGGGAGAGGGGTTAGTAGAGAGCATCTATCATTCATTTAGTTGCCTGCCCAGCATTAAACCGTGACAGATTTATTGGCACCCAACATGGGGCTCAGCTCATTAGCTTGAGCCTAGGCTCAAGTTCTCACTAATTGTCTGAATATTTCGAATTCAAACTTCGGTGGGAGGACACCCACATACCTCAGTTGAGAGACTTTGAGATGTTTTCTTTTGAGAATCCTGAAGGGTTGGAAATTGAACAGACAACTCACATCATGTAATTTTTAGTTATTTACCAATATGATGCCATACTTGTGGTATGTAGGGTATGCGGTATGTTATTGTTTAGATGGCCTTGGTGTTGCTTTGTGGTTTATTGATGGTAAGTGCTGGCAAGAGTTGTAGTTGTGATATGGTCTTTAATACCAATCTACACTGTGGTACATTTTGCAGTGATTTTTCATGTGGACAAAATGAACTTTGTTGTTTTTACCTTGGGAAATTATACCTCTCTGTTTTCTCTTGAGCTGAGTCCACCAGATTTTGATAAAAATAGCATTATGTTAGTAGGGATAGAGAGCATCAGTGACTCATTTAATTGCTGGCCCAGCATTAAACCGTGACATCCAGCCTTTCTGGACTCCTTTGCCCTTCAAGACTGCCTCCTACGGGACGGTCAACCAGTCTCTGAAACAAGCCAAAGTCTGCTCACTGCAAGACCAAGTTGGCAGTTCTGCTGACCCCTCTTCCTTACTTCTCCAAGAATAAAGAACTCTATCATTTCATGATCACTGTGCCCAAGATGGCCTCCAACTGTCACATCTTCCACAAATCCATCTCTGTTGACAAACAGCAGGTCCAGCAGGGCTCCTTCCCTAGTTGGCTCCCTTACCATCTCTGTCAGAAAGTTATCCTCCACACACTCAGGGAATCTCCAGGACTGTTCCCTCTCTGCTGTATTATATTTCCAGCAGACATCTGGGAAGTTGAAGTCCCTGATGGAAACAAGGGCAAGAGATTGAGAGTTCTCTCAGAAACCTAGAGTATTTTATCTGTCTCTTCATCCAGTTTTGGTGGTCTATAACAGACTTCCACCATGATGTCTGCCTTGTTGGCCTTCCCCGATTCTTACCCATAAACACTCAACCCTATAGTCATTATCATTAAGTTCTAGGAATCCGTAACACTTCCTAACATACAGGGCCAGCCCACCACCTCTCCTTCCTTGTTTTTCCCTTCTGAAGAGCTTGTGGCCATTGGTTGCAGCACTCCAGTCGTGCGAGTCATCCCATCACTTTTCTGTGATAGCAACTCTATCATAGTTTTCCTGCTGTACAATGGCTTCCAGCTCCTTCCAGTTTGATGCCTGTGCTGTGTGTGTTGGTGTAGACGCACTTCAGTGCATCTAGGGAAGACTTTAAACTGAACCATTCCAGCTGAGTACTGTATTTGGTTTACGTGGCAAGGTTTTGGTAGTGGAAGAGGGGTCTACAGGGGTGGCTTCTGTGAGAAGATGCCAGAATCTGTTCCCAAGTCTGATAGAATCATTTCCAATTGTTTCTGAGACAGACCCACAGCTGACCAAGCCGAGACAGTCAGTGATGGTGGTAGCACTTCTCTGTGATAACGTATTTAAGAAGGGGAAAAAACTGCTGCACAACAGCAGCCAGAAGAGAGGAGTGAGAATATGTGTGAGAAGCAACTCTGCAGACACCAAGGTCAGTGAAGGAGGTGCTCCAAGAACCGGAGAAGAGATTCCCCTGTAGCCTGTGGTAGCCTGTGGTGAAGGTCATGGTGAAGCAGGCTGTCCCTCTGCAGCCCATGGAGGTTCACAGTGGAGCAGATATTCACTTGCAGCCCGCGGGGGACCCCACGCTGGACCAGATGGATGTTTTCAAAGGAAGCTGTGACCCCATGGGGAGCCCGTGCTGGAGCAGCCTGTTCCTGAATGACAGTGCCCAGGGCCATTTTTTTCCATGACAGATAATCAGTCCATCAAAAGGACAAATAAGATACCTTTTGGGCAAACATGTCACATAATAGAAGATTAATTACATTTGAAACACAAAGGATATTAAGTCTAAGATCTTCCCCTGTTAACACAGTCTCTTCCTAGAGAATGAGGACAGTACAACTTTAATTTTTAGAACTGGGAATTGAAATCTCTCCTGGAGAATGTTATAATAAGAAGTAACTTAAAAATCACTACTAAATTGGTCTGCTGAGTTACTGGTTTGAGTCCTGGCTTGTATCAGGAATAGTGTGGCCAGCAGGACTAGGGAAGTGATTGCCCCCTTGTACTCAGTGCTGGTAAGGCCTCACCTCAAATACTGTGTTCAGTTTTGGGCCCCCCAGTACAAGAAGGACACTGAGGTGCTGGAGCGTGTCCAAAGAAGAGCAAAAAAGATGGTGAAGAGTCTGCAGAACAAGTCCTATGAGGAATAGCTGAGGGAACTGGGGTTGTTTAGTGTGGAGAAAAGGAGACTGAGGGGAGACCTTATTTCTCTCTGCAACTACCTAAAAGGAGCTTGTAGCAAGGTGGGTGTTGGTCTCTTTTCCCAAGTAACAAGTGATAAGATGAGAGGAAACAGTCTCAAGTTGTGCCAGGGGAGGTTTAGATTGGCTGTTAGGAGAAATTTCTTCACTTCAAGGGTTGTCAGGCACTGGAACAGGCTGCCCAAGGAAGTGGTTGAGTCACCATCCTTGCAGGTGTTTAAAAGATGTGTAGATGTGCTACTTAGTGACATGGTTTAGTGGTGGACTTGGTAGTGTTAGGTTTACGGTTGGACTTGATGATCTTAAAGGTCTTTTCCAACCAAAATGATTCTACGATTCCATGATTATTTATGCTTCATTAGCAGCAATTATGCAGTAGAACCACAAGTAAGCCCATTTTGTTTAATGAAATGCCTAAACTATTAGTTAACATATCAATGAGGGCAGTATCATCCATTTTAAGACAAAAAAAGCGCCAACATTCTTGTGAACTATAAGTTATTTTCAAGGTCATGCAATGTCTCTTATACAGTTATGAACCATAAACAGAATTAGCCTAAATCCCTAACTGGTGACTTTGGTCCTACTGCTTCATTATATAAGTTGTACATTCTAAACAGCTGTTGGAGCATAAGCTTCAAAAATGGTTCTGATCTTTTTTGCAGGTTTCTGAAATAGTGCAGAAGAAATCAAACTTGGTAATGTTTTGAAGGAAGGCAGGAAGGAAGGCACTAAATACATTCATTTCTTTTAGGATGCTGATCAGTGCCAGCTAAGAATATGAGAGTGGGGGAATAATGCTTTTGGTAACGGAGACGGGTAAGGAATCATTTAAGGACAGATAGGTTTGGGAATCTGCATAACACCCTTAATATGACTCAAAAATCCAGCATAGTACCAATAACAACATCAGTATACACACTGCTACAATATGTTTGGAATACTGAGGTGTTTTATCTTCAAATAACATGGGGTTAGTGACATTAAACCAAATTTTTTGCAAGTAGGAATTACTGTTTCCAGAATTCTCCCTGAATAGGGCATAGCAGCCTGCTGATGTCAAGAAAGGCTTACAGAGGCAAAAGAGAAGTGAGCAGAAGCAGCAGCAATTAGTTCCTATCCTTTTCGCAGTGAAAACTTTGTTAGGCTAACAGTCAAAAACCCTGTCATAGAGACATCATTAGGGTGCTTACCCTAATACAGCACTTTAATGTTCCAAAGAATTGTGTCACTATAACTACTATGTTGTAACAAATTTTTTAGGAGGTGTATAGTACTGTAACTGGAATCAACTAATGGGTCTAGGGAAGGGACAACAATTAAAATGGACACATTCAAAACCAGTATTTACCCACTATTTTTCAAAACAAAAATCTGAAAGAAACATCCAGGAAAGATAGTGCATGGACATCTTGTGATCTACCCTTAAAAGAAGCACCGCAGCTAAATCCTCACTGATTTAGCATATAAGAGGACAACATCCATGGAGCAGATAGTTCTTGTCTGAATACAGAAAGGCTACTGAGTATAGAGGAAAACCAGAAATCAAACAGGGACTGAATTTTACTTACTGTAGTCAAAGGGGTTGGTGTAGGTATAGGAAGTAACCCTGCACCAGGCATCAGGCTTGTCATAGTAGGAGCGGGTGCCAATAAAGAAAGGGCTTTGGCTTCATCTGGGATTTTACCTGAAAGAGCAAATGAAAGCATTGCACAGAGTTAGAACACTACACAGATGTTATTCTTTCTATGATTTTACAATTACCCTTGCATTAAAAAAAATAATAAATAAGAATGAATCTATCTACCAGACCCTTGCAAAGAAACAAATGCAAACTGGAGTATTCCCTTTTACCCTGCTCTACTAGGAAAACCAGAAGTGAGCAAAGCTTCAAAGGCTAGCAATCTCATTAATGGATTATTATTTTTAAAGTGGAATAATGTACACAATTATTGAACACTTTGAACTATAGGTCACCTGTACTGGAAACTTAATGTTCATGAACCAAACGATATCAAGCATGGACGCTTTCCGAGGGTGGTGTTTTCACGGTGATTTGAAAGTTGTTTTACACATGACAAAAGTTTGTGCTGGCTGCATCACTAATAGTACACAGAACATCAGATACAGAAAAGAAGAACATTTTTTAAAGTTTAAGCCACAAAAATGGCAAATTACCAAATCTGGGGGGGGAAAAAAAAAAAAAAAAAAAAGAACGAACGAACCAAGTATGTACTAACTGAAATTAGTGAATTAGTGCGCTTTTCCCCCTTCTGGTGATACCTACTTTCAATGTAAGAATAAATAAAAATAAAATAAAAGCTACTGTGACTCCACACAAGACATACTACTACGAGTGAAGTTGGGAGTGGAGGAGGGCAGGGCAGAAAAACTCAGATTTGTAATTCATTCTAGGTCACCTCAGTGTATCTGAAACTTTGATAAATTAGCTTTAAATTTACTGAGAAATAAAGAAAATGATAACTGATCAGCTAAGCAAGCTATATTATCCTGAAATACGTATTTCTTACTATTTCAACCGTATTATATTCCCTGTCATGCTAAAGCTTTAAGTAATATCTAACCTGACATAATGCAGGTTTCATACAAAGTTACAATAGCTCAACTGATGGAACCCTTGCTGTTACCTAAGCAGGTGGCTTGTGCCAAGTGCTTGTCCCAATTTTTAAAGGTTCCACCACTCATTGACTTTAAGGTAGTTTTTAACAGTCCATTGTACTTCTCGATTTCCCCTGAGGCTGGTGCATGATAGGGGATATGGTATACCCATTCAATACCATGTTCTTCGACCCAGTTGTTATAAGACTGTTGTTGAAATGAGTTCCATTTTCTGACTCATTTCTTTCTGGCGTACAGTGTCGCCACAAGACTTGTTTCTCTAGGCCCAGGATGGTGTTCCGGGCTGTGGCATGAGGCCCAGGATATGTTTCCAGTCATCCTGTACTTGCTTCCACCATTGTAAGCACATAGCGCTTACCCTGGCGGGTTTGGGGGAGTGTGATATAGCCAATTTGCCAGGCCTCCCCATACTTGTATTTTGACCATCTCCCCCCCATACCACAAAGGTTTCAACTCTTTAGCTTGCTTGATTGCTGCACGTTTCAAAATCATCAATAACCTGCACAATAATCTCTGCTCATGAGAATTAGGTACTTTGCTGCACATCCTGCCTACTATCTACCTAACTAACAGGCTTCCAAATACACAGTTCCAGGAAGTGTGCATGAAAATTACGCATAAACTTATATACCAGTTCTTCTGAAAATCAAAATACTTAAGTGTTTTCAAATGATTCATGAACCAGTCCTTATCCTGAACAACCAGCATTTTGCACTTAACTGGATACTTAGCAGGTTTCTACAGGATCAACAGAGTAGGTAAATCCAATGGCAGAAATGGCTCCTCACATTGAGCTTCCCATCACCCAACACCCCTAAATCCTTCTCAGGGCTGCTCTCAATCCATTCTCTGCCTACCCTGTATTTGTGCTTGGGTTTGCCCCGACCCAGATGCAGTACCTTGCACTTGGCCTCGTTCAACTCCATGAGTTTGGTATGGGCCCACTTCTCAAGTCTGTCCAGGTCCCCCTGGATGTCTTCCCTTTCCCTCCAGTCTGTCAACCACACCACACAGCTTGGTGTCATCCGAAAACTTACTGAGGGTGCACTCAATTCCACTGCCCATGTCACTGACAAAGATGTTAAAAAGCGCTGGTCCCAATATTGACACCTGAGGAAGGCTGCTCATCACTGACTTCCACTTGGACATCGAGCCATTGACCACAACTCTTTGAGTGCGACCATCCAGCCTGTTCATTATCCACCGATTGGTCCATCCATCGAATCCATGCCTTTCCAGTTTAGAGAACAGGATTGTGGAGAGCTGCCTTGCTAATTTGAGAGACCTGAGAGTTAGCAAAAAAGCAGGGCACCACGATACAAAGCAAGGCCAACCAGAGATAGTGGCAAGGCAAGGCCTGCTGCCAGAAAAATAAAGATGAGGCAAGGCTCATCGCCAGAAGAGATAGTAAGGAGATTGGAGGACACCTGCCCTGAACAAAGGGAGTATATATTCGATCAACTCTTTGTTTTTTCCAGGATGTTCTATTGTGGGAAAGTGCTGTAAACAACATCTGTAGTTAGCAAGACCATGGTCTCTGTTTATTGTATCTTGCTTTTAAAAACATAATCCACCTTATCATGATGCCATGTTTACTCTGCACTATAAAAGAGTGCTTCTGATGAATAAAGTCAGACATATATTGCCACTGAGTATGTCTCGCCCGGCCTCAACTTTTTTCTCCTTTCTTATTTTTGTCTCACTGCATTCGCAAGAAGTGGTGCCCAATGTGGCCCTGCTTTTTTGCTAGTTATTGAGGCAGCTCTCCACACAGGATGTCATGTGGGATGGTGTCAAGTGCTTTGTACAAGTCCAGGTAGATGAGACCAGTTCCTCTTCCTTTGTCCATCTACACTGCAACCCCACTGTAGAAGGCCACCAAATGCCCTTAGTAAAGCCATGTTGGCTGTCACCAATAACCCCCACATTTTCCATGTGCCTTAGCATATTTTCCAGGAGGATCTGATCCATGATCTTGCCAGGCACAGAGGTGAGACTGAATGTAGTTCCCTGGGTATTCCTTTTTTCCCTTTTTATTGGCGGTTATGTTTTTCCCTTTTCCAGTCAGTGGGAACATCACCATACTAACATGACTTTGCAAATACAATGGATAGTGTCTTAGCAACTTCATCTGCCAGTTCCCTCAGGACCCATGGACTTGTGCATCTTCAGGTTCCTTAGATGGTTTCAAACCTGATCTATCCCTACTGTGAGTGGTTCTTTGTTTTCCCAGTCCCCTGCCCCTGCCTTTTGTGACTTGGGCAGTGTGGCCTGAGCACTTGCCAATGAAGACTGAAGCAAAAAAGTCATTGAGTACCTCAGCCTTCT
Source organism: Florisuga fusca (assembly GCA_038090715.1). Taxonomy (NCBI): domain Eukaryota; kingdom Metazoa; phylum Chordata; class Aves; order Apodiformes; family Trochilidae; genus Florisuga; species Florisuga fusca. Next base: position 123,491 of record JAAWXA010000115.1, read on the forward strand.
CCATATCCTGGTTAACCAGGTCTCCTATTTCGTTCTGGAGAGGGCCCACATTTAGGGCACTTCAGTTTAAGAATAACTAACTGCTTCATTTTTTAAACTCATGGTATTTAATAGCTGAATGGAAATTAGGTAAATTTATTTATTTTCTAATAATGAAAACAGACAAAGTAAATATGACAGATCTATACCAAATCCTTAGATTTACTTTTAGAAGCTTATGAGTGTTTAGTACATTATAGATTCTATGATTTATTTACCTATTCTTTGCTTTGCAAAGGAATCTTGATGCTGATTTGTTCTGCATTGCCTAGAGATGCCTAATGCTTCTCAGAAATGCAGCTGTCCTACGTATTGGTTATGATTATTACTTCTTTGTATCATCGAAGTGCTTAAGAGCCTTAGTGAACCTAGAATCCATTTTGATAAATGCTGAACAGAAGTATCTGTTTTAAGCAAGTACTAATGACAGTATTTTTATCTCACTCCATGTGATCAGAAGAAATTAATTTCTTACTCTTTGTATTGAAACTACATGGTTAATCCTCCCCTTCCCCTAAACCTGCTTCAGCAATAAATAAGTACATTTGTTTTAAAAAGACTTTCTGTTCACATCTACTCTAAACATAATTAAAAGAATTATTATTTTCCTACTATTTTAAATCAATGGAAAATGCACATTTAGAAATAACATTATTTCTGTGTGATCCAATTCATGATTCTTATTGGATATAGCAGCAGAGATTAAAGAGATTAGAGCTACTGGTAATTATCTCAACCGGCACAGCTAAATCCAACACAGGCCATGAAGCAAAGCTCTTTCCAGATGCAGTTCACAGCCTGTTGCATTACCAGTGAAACCAATTGGTCCCAATGCAGCTGGCTGGGAAGGGCAATGCCTGAGGACAGACATTGGTAAACATTTTTTTTCTACAAATTAAAAAATCAAAAGGATGAAAACTTATTGCCACTGACCTCACTGAAAGTTTCATCAGAAGCAAACAAATATTTCATTACATTCAGTATTCATAAGAGTTCAATATCAGAAATAATTATTTTAAACTCTTCATATTAGACAAAAATAGAAAGTCTTCTTTTAAAAAGACCATGTAACCTAAAATAAAACTATGCAAAGAAGAGTAAAATAGCAAAGATTGTAAAGATGAACATATAAAAGAATGCATCTTAAAACTGATATATTTTTCACTATTCCAGTCTGACACAATGAGCTCATCTGTTGAATTTAGATTCTTACATGTATTCCAAACCAAATTTATCCATAATACAAGCAGCCTCAGGTCAACTTCAAAATAAAACACTATTAACCCTTTACAAAACATTTTTTCAGAAATTAATTAGTACTTCACAACTATAAGGGGAAGAGAATTAACAGAAGAAAAAAGGAAAAAAAATAAAAGAAAAATAAAAGAAAGATAGCAAAATAAAATAAAAACAGAAACAGGGCATCCATCTTCAGCAGGCCAGACTTCGATCTCATTCCCCCCCCTGAAGGTTTCACTTGTCAGCAAGTTTAGTGGCATGGCAAACAATGCCTAACTCAGGCACATCTAAGTTAGTTTCAAGTGAATACAGCAATATCCTCTTTGTGGTTTAAGAATAAGTTCAAAAAATAAAACCAAAAAGCCCCCAAAACAAATCATAAAAGCAATTTAAAATCTCGGCTTCACAAAGATATGTTAATATGTCCATATGAACAAGGCTACAGGAATAGACAGTATATTTTAGGTCATTTTATAGTCAATGATATTTTGGAGACTTGTCAGTTTGCTAGGAACAACCCAAACCATTATTATAGTGGCACTAATCTCATACTATCCATATCATGATGTGGAAAGCATGACAAGAATAAGGCATTCTGGGACCATTTTTAAACTTCAAGAACTCAACAATATTTTTTTAACCAAAACCCCACTCTTGCAGTTAGAAAAGTCTTGTTAATAGGAGATATTTCTGGACTTGCTTCAGTTTCTGGATTAAACATTCTAAATGATTAATCTGGCAAAAAGTCCAGATTCAAATGGGCAGATGCCCAATTCCCACAACAATCCCAATTAAGTCAATGGGGCTCTGTCTAACTCCAGCTATCTGCCTACAGTAAAGCCATGCTTCATAGAACTGTATTTGAATCTGGGATAGTATAGCAACAGTAACAACTATATTCTATTAAACATAGCTCCAAAAGCATGACCTCAAAGCCAGTTAAAGGAACACTTCTATATCTAGCATTCACCAAACATTTTATTTTATTAAGAGTTATAAAAATATTTTAACTAGAAGCATTCTATACAGCTGATTGCATTTTTAAAGAGATATCTAAAATCAAAAAGGAGTACCAGTATTATAAGAAAGCCTTTCTATTGCACACAGTTATATTTTCCACAGGAACAAGAAAGGTAAACTGAATTTTTTTTTAATTAAACTATCAGAGAAACATTTATATTCAAACAGTAACTATCACAAATGCAAAGTATTTTAGATTAATCTAAAATGGTCAAATGCATATATCACGTCTACAAGACAAAATTGGGATTCAGTCTAAAACAAATAATTAGTATCTTAAAAAAAACTAACACAAACCAAAAAAACACCACCACATCAATGGTGATACATTAAGATCTAAAATGCAATGCTATCAGTACCATCAAAGTGCCTAATATTTTCAGTGCTCTGTTGACTTCAGTGAGAACATTGTGTGGGAATAAGCTTGCCAAGACAAACCATATTGAAGGGAATTATTTTACCTTCTTTTATGTAAAAAATGGAAAATTGAATTATCCTAATTTAAATCAACTAATATTTTCTAATGCTGAATGTCAGTTAAATATATATAATTGGTTTTCTTAATTTAATTTTCCATTTTGTTTCAAGACTTTTTTTTTAAAAAAGCAATAAAATAATAACAGAGCACCACCTCCTTACACAGAAAGCTTAAAACAATTAGCAGACAGGACAAAGACCAACATTACAGAAGAATATCTAGAATACCAACCTTCTGCACAGGGCACAACTATCAAAGCTCTGTCAATAAAAACCGTGTTTGTTAGATGCTGGGCCACACCAACACTTGATGCTTCACGAAACTTAATATAACATACTTTGGAGGAAAAAGCAAGAGGTGTGTTGCTGCAAGATAAAAGGAAAAAAGAAAAACAATTAGCATGTATTTTTAATTATTATTTCTTAAGTTGTTTTTTTTCAAAAAAAAAAAAGGTTTGGACTTCTGAAAAAGCTACCTAAAAGACAGGAGTATAGAAATTTACTAATTTGCCTACTTTCTATGGTCACTAAAAAAGCATAGCGTAGCCCCTCCTCCTTTTTAATGGATACTTATAGAAGCCAAAATCCCAAATTAACAAGGCCGATTTTCCTTACAAATCTTGCTGAACAACATTCACCAGTACATTCCAAATTACTATTGTAAGTATCACATTTACTTGCCACATCTTTTGAGTAAACGATTTATAGTTTATCTTTTATCCTCAAAAAAATTCTTGTTTAATAAAGTAAAATAATAAGCGCGTCATTTTAGTGGGTCCTTCATATATTAGCCCATACTAACTGATACTCTTATGCCTTCATGAAAGAAGTTTTGTTAATGAATATTAAGATAAAAGCAGTTCTTGAGAGTTCTTTCAAATGTTAGGTCTTAGTGAACTAACATATTAAAGATCTTTTTCATTGATGCAAAGGTTTAAAACTTGCTAACAAGGAAACAATGAAATGGCCAGGCAGGGTGTTGCCAGGCAGGATGTTGCCAGGCAGGATGCGGCCAGGCAGGACATCGTTAAGCAGGATACCTCTGATTTATTGCAAGGGCAAAAGGAAGGTGCTGCTGATAAGCTTAGAGAAAAGCCAGACTCAAGTAGTTCTGGTTCACTGCATCAGCATTTCTTGCCCAAGTGCAAAAATTCAAGGCCTGGGGTTAAAAGTACACCATGAAGAAGACTTCGAGCCTTCCTCCCAATGACCCCCACCCACAACCACCAGGGGACAGTTCGCATGTGGAGATGGGTGGAATCTTATGTTAATAACTTCTGAGACATTATTTGAATAAACCCACTTCTTGAATGGAAATATAATGTATATGTATGATTTGTAAGGATAAAAGTCTAACTGAATAACCAAGTGGTGTGCGTGTTTGGAGGAGCGATCCCCCACGTAATAAAGAATAGCTTGCTTAATAGTCTCAGTCTCTGTGGCTATTGAGTTATACTGACTTTCTCAGCTTCATTATCATCTGCTTTAGTTTGGCATAACGTAGTACAGTATAATACTGAAGGAGGTAAGAGGAATTCACTATTAGGCAAGAATAACAAAGAAAATTAATAATATGTATGTTGGGTAATCTGCTTTTCCATTAGAAAGTACACCAATAGAGACGTCAGAAAGCACAATACCTAAACTTTGTAATCCTGATCAAAAAAAAAAAAAAAGAACTATGCTTATAAAAATATATTCCCTAGTCAAGGTTTATACTCTTTATACAAGCAGGGTTTTTTCTTCATATGAAGTACAGGTGAAGCCTTCAAAGACAGAATACAATAGGATATTGCTGGAACAACAACAAGTTCCATTTGGAAAAAAAAAATAAACAAACACAAAACCATCTGTCTTCTAGCAAAGTAATAAATCATGTAAAATACACTGCATGAACTGTTTAATCCTGACCCTCCCTCAACTGAAACAGAAACACTTGTAAGCTTTCTGGAAGTACCAGAAGCAGTTCAAGTTTAGCTCAATCCATCTTGTAGTCCCTCAAATTCCAAGCAGGTATTCCTACCAAAGCTGGTGTTGTACAGAATTAATTAGGCTTTAGTATTTAAATACAAACTCTGAAGTTTTAGACACATTAATCAATCATACTAATTGCATAAACGAGCCAATAACTTAGTCTGAGGCAGAATGACTAGTACCTTTCTGGTTACCAGAAAGGTTACATCTAGGTGTCCTGGTTTGGGCCAGGATAAAGGTGATTTTTCTGGTTTGTACTTTTGCTTTCAGCTAAGTTTCTTGTAAGTAGCTGCACTTGCTGAAATTAACAGCAAGTTTCTCAGACAGTGTCTGCTTCTAGGACTGATAACACTGGATGTTTATAGCTACTGCTAGAGACTGGTATGCAGAACCAAGGACACTGCTCAGCTCTGAGGAACATTTTACCCTGCAGAAGGAGTAAAGAGGTCCCACCTGAACCCCTCCTTTGGGGAGGACCGGACAAGATAGATGCCAGAACTGACCAAACAGAGTATTCCATCCCATACACGTCATACTCAGTATAAGTTTGAGGGATCACGAGGGTCAAAGACCCTTCTTCCTGCTCTTCCTGCCCTTCCTGCTTCCCTTCCTCGCCTGTTCCCTGTTTTGCTTCGGCATCCTGGGAGGATTCCGTCCGTTCGTCTGCCTGTGGTCCTGATCCGTGCCAGTCCTGCCTTCAGCTCCCGACTGCTGCTGACCCCAGGAGTCCAGCCTGGACTTTCCCAGGGATGCCCTGCAGCCTCGGTGGTGACATGAGAGTTATTGGGGGAAAGGGGGGAGGAACGTGGGATCAATTTTTCTTGTATATTTGTATATATTCAGTAATTTTCCCTATTTATCATTACTGTTTCATTAAAGTTGTGTAGTTTATATTCCAACCCATAAGCCTCTCTCCCTTATTCTCTCTCTTTCCTTTATCAGGGAGGAGAGGGGGATTAATAGAGAGCATCTGTTATTCGGTTTAATTGCCGGTCCAGTGTTAAACCGTGACACTAGGTAAAACATCTTGAGAGCCAGCCAACTTCAGAATGGCAATCAGAAACAAATTCTGTGAAAACAGAGATATAAAGAAAATAAAAATAAACAGGGAGTGGGAGAAACATAAATATGAAAATCAATTTTCTACAATTTAGAAAAATATAGCAAGATGACTACATATCTTCTGTCTCTTTAGTTTTTCTGTAGTGGTAAATGTTTTCACAGTTTCAAGTTTTCATGTTCAGGAAGGAAATAAATGTATAAAATGGCTTTTGAGCAATCTGTAAGAACTTGGATAAGAACACTTACCATCAGAACTCACTGAGAACTCTGGCTTTCTCAGTACTCATGAGAAATGTTTGCATACTTTATAATCTTACATATTTTGATGAGTCAAACTTTACTCACAGCAAAGATATTTTTTTTTAATGGCCACAGGTGTTTTTATTTGTTTTGGTTTGGGAGGTGGGAGGGTAGAAGGGGGTCTGTGTGTGTGGATTTGAGGGGGAAGGTGTTTTGGGTTTGTTGTTTGGGGTTGGGTTGTTTTTAAATACACACACCAGTGTTATAACCCAAATGGCTGAAGCCTCCACTAAAGATTCTGTGGTCCAGATTTCTAACATCTCTTGGCTGTTTCCTTTTTTGCTTTCATTGCTAACTCAAAAAAATAATTCTGCTCCATGCAGTTCCAGGATCCATAATTAATCCTTATAAATTTCAACATCTGTAGAGCTGGCTAAGAAAAAAAGTTATAGTATTTTACCTTGTGTTTCCTTGATTTCAATCACAAAAGCTATCTGGAAAGTATATTAAATAATATTAACATCAGAACACTGCTGCAACAAGAAAAAGTCTTGGTAAAAAGTGTTTTCTGAAGGTTAGGTTAAGATAATAATGCAATTCACTGGAGAAGTGAAGAAGAGAAATTATCTTACAAAGAGACCACGTCTGCTGAAAACACATCAGTGCTGCATCTGTAATAAGGGAGATGATTAAGATCCTAAGATCTAAAATTCTAAAAGATTTCACAGTGACTGAGTCCTTTTCCTTTACAAAGCAGACCTTCTAAACTTTCCCAGTAGGCTTTGTAAAAAGTCTTTCTTAAAATGGAAAAGTTCTACTCTGTTAAATTTCTTTTGTTCTATTTTTTCTGTCAACCTTTTCTGAGGCCAAATTGAGGTAGTCATATTTTTCCTCAAAGCACCAATGCAAAAAAACAAGTCCTGCATCCCTGATTTAAGGTTACTATAATCCAGTCTCTTCAGGAAAGCAAGAAAATTCAAAAAGGAAATAAAGGTCTAAATAGTAATCACATGTTTCAGCCATTTTTGTTTTCTTTTGTAGAGAGACAGTAACATCAATCTCCCAACAGAACAGCAACCAACCAAAAACATAAGAATGATATAATCAGAAAGCCACAATGCAAAATCAAATAAAATGCTACAGAACATCCCTCTAAGGGTTCAAATTCTCTGAGGGTAGGGGTGGCGGAGGAGACAACAGGAATTAATAACCTATCAAGATAAAATGTTCAAGAATAATTGTGCAGATCACATTTAAATAAGTCTCTGTGTGTTTTATCTCAAAGGTCTATACTGCAGTCGCTGCAGGATCTAACAATGTCTAAGTAACACTTGTGTATACTAGCCTCCAAGACCACTCCAGAACATAAGGAAGCAAGAAGTATTACAGCAAGGCTTTCAACACCTAATGCAGTTTGTGGCTCCCTGCTTTCAAACAGTTCATTCTGCAGCAATTCAATTGTTGCTTAATGAAGCGTTTCAATATTTAAGTGTTCAAAAATCTTCTTACAGCCACATTTGAAGGCTTCTCACTACAAATATAATTTTGAAGTCTTCTCTGAAACACAGACTTCAACTGGGTGACAAACATAACACAAAAGCATGACTGGGACTAAGAATCTGATTACAGACATCACTGGTCTCCTAGTGTGCCAAAAAACTCTCAAGCTGTATGAGTAGTTGGCATACTGGAGTATATACCCAAGGCAAAATACCTGTCACACCCTGCAAACCAGCTTCAGATATCAACTGTACTGCAAACTGAAAGTGATCTATAGACTGGTCTCAGTCTTGTTTAGAACTGTAAGAAACAATACTTCATCTTCACATAAGTTTTCAACAGTCAACAGAAAGGTACCAAATTAATACTTTCCTAGACAACACATTTTTTAAGTTTAAGTGTAAGCAACCTCAGGCTGATAAAAAGCAAAACACAACATATAGCAAAGAGGCAAATGTTTCCGAGAATATTCTACAAAGCAGGGAACACATCATACCTTCTCATGCTTCTGGCATCACCACACAAGTGTTGGTTTCTCAGAGATCTTTCGCACACATGGGCTTGCAGACTGCCTCCTTCCTACCTCCTTAATGGCCTCTGTGTGTTCCCACTAGAGAAAACTCAGTAAGCACTGCAGGTTTTGCAAATGGAAAACTGAGGAGCACTTGTTAAACAATGACACCAACTCTCCCTTCTCAACATGGCAATTCAGATCTGTAGCCAAATCACAACCATATACATTTGTTCAAAACTTCAGGAGTTTTTCCTCAGACTGTGATGACAAAATATCACTGAAGCTGATAACGAAGCCCCACTAAAGCCATGCTCTTCTACACAGAAGTGGCAAATCCACACTGAGGCCCTGACCTATTACCAACTCTTAGTACATAAACTAATTTTCTTACGCAAGCTGTGAATGCAGTATTATTTTCTGGTCTTTTTGACTGTTTCACCATACCTAACCAAAATTTTTCAAGTCATTTTCATATATACATTTAACTTTTATTTACAATATTTAAGTCTTTAGCTTCAGGACAAAACCAGATCTCATTTGGTAAATTTAGAAACCTGCAATTCAGTCACCCAATTTCCCTCAAGATGCTAGCTAAAGGGAAAATATTGTACATACAAGTAAATTAAAAAAAACCCAAAACAACATAGAAATCCTATTTTCTGAAAAGATTTCTAAGCACTTGGTCACACACACACACAAAAAAGGGCAAATTCTCTAAACATCCTACATTTAAATGCTAAAGCTCTGTTTATGGAACAGGGAAGAAGCGGTGACCAAAATACTCTGGTATTTGGCACAAGTAATGAAATAGAATAAAAGGGGACGATGAGCACAGAAAGCCACTTACAAGTCTTTAAGAGACAAAACTTACAAAGAAATGGTTAAAAATCTCATGAAGTCAAAGTTTCTTGGGAAAGTTTTTGATACCAATATCTCCTGGTTTGAGCGAGGACAGAACCAATTTTCTTTCTAGTAATTTTACCTTTCTGTTAAGTCTCTTCTAAATAGCTGAACTTGCTGAAATTAATGGCATGCAGTGTCTGCTTCTAGGACCTATAACACTCGATGTTTACATCGTACATTTAGAGAATGGTATGCAGAACCAAGGCCACTGCTCAGTTCTGAAAAACACGCTACAGAAAGAGAAAGGGAGTAAAGGGGCTGCACCTTCAACCTTCCTTTGGCAAGGAATGGACCACACAGGTGACCGAAATTGAACAAAGTATTCCATCCCATATATGTCATACTCAGTATAAATTTGAAGGATCATGAAGTTCAAGCTCTCTTCATCCATGGTCAGTTTCCTGAGAGGACTTCATCTATTCATCTGCCTTTCATCCCGATTTTGTGCCCTCCTAAATCCCTGCATTCCTGCATCCAGATCCCATCTGCCACTGACACCAGTTGAATCTGAGACTTTTCCAGGGCCTGCCCTGCAACCTCAGTGGTGACATGACCGTTACTGAGGGAGGAGTGTGATAGTGGCTTTCTATATATTTGCATATATTTCATTATTTTCCCTTTCATCACTACAGTTTCATTAAAGCTGTGTAGTTAAGTTTCCAACATGTGTCTTTCCTTTATTCTATTTCCTTTCCCTATAGGGGAAGGAAGAAGGGTTAATAAGAGAACATTTGTCATTCATTTAATTGCCAGCCCAGCATAAACTGTGGCAGATTTATTGGTGCCTAACATGGGGGTCAGCACATTATCTTGAGTCCAGGCTCAAATTCTGATTAATTGTCTGAATAGTTTGAACTCAATCTCCAGTGGGAGGAGACTCATATGGCTCTGTTGAGAGACTATCAGAGCTTTTCTTTTGAAAGTCTTGAAGGGTTGTAAATTGAACAGACCATTCCCATCATGCTGCTGTACCTGTGGCATTTAGGGTATACAATATGTTGCTTTGTAGCTGGTTTTAGTGTTGCTTTGTGGTTTATCACTGGGAAGCACTACTTGAAAGCTGTAGTTTTGATATGGTCTTTAATACTGATCTACATTGTGGTATGTTTTCAAGTGATTTTTCATGTAGATACAGAATCATAGAATTGGCTGGGTTGGAAGGGACCTCAGAGATCACCAAGTCCAACCCTTGATCCACTACCGCTGCGGTTACTAGACTATGGCAATGAGTGCCACATCCAGTCTCTTTTTAAATATCTCCAGGGACGGAGAATCTACCACCTCACCGGGCAGCCCATTCCATTGCCTGATCACCCTCTCGGTAAAGAAATTCTTTCTAATATCCAACCTAAACCTCCCCTGGCACAACTTAAGACCGTGTCCTCTTGTATTGCTGAGAGGTGCCTGGGAAAAGAGACCAACCCCCACCTGGCTACAACCTCCTTTCAGGGAGTTGTAGAGAGTGATGAGGTCTCCTCTGAGCCTCCTCTTCTTCAGGCTGAAAAGCCCCAGCTCCCTCAGCCTCTCCTCATAGGATCTGTGCTCGAGTCCCTTCACCAGCCTGGTTGCCCTCCTTTGGACCTGCTCCAGGACCTCGATATCCTTCCTGAACTGAGGGGCCCAGAACTGGACACAGTACTCGAGGTGTGGCCTCACCAGCGCTGAGTACAGGGGCAGAATCACCTCCTTGTACCTGCTGGCCACACTGTTCCTGATACAGGCCAGGATGCCATTGGCCTTCTTGGCTACCTGGGCACACTGTTAGCTCATGTTCAGCTTCCTGTCAATCCAAACCCCCAGGTCCCTCTCTGTCTGTCTGCTCTCCAGCCACTCTGTGCCCAGCCTGTAGCGCTGCATGGGGTTGTTGTGGCCAAAGTGCAGGACCCAGCACGTGGCCGTGTTGAACCTCATCCCACTGGAATCAGCCCAGATCTCCAGTCTGTCCAGGTCCCTCTACAGAGCCCTCCTGCCTTCCAGCTGGTCCACACTTTCTCCCAGCTTAGTGTCATCTGCAAATTTTCTGATGATGGACTCAATCCCCTCATCTAAATCATCAATAAAGATATTAAACAGAACTGGGCCCAGCACTGATCCCTGGGGGACACCACTAGTGAGCGGCCACCAATTGGATGCAGCACCGTTCAGCACCACTCTCTGGGCCCGGACCTCCAGCCAGTTCCTAACCCAGCACAGAGTGCTCCTGTGTAAACTGTGGGCTGACAGCTTTTCCAGGAGAATGTTATGGGAGACGGTGTCAAAGGCTTTGCTGAATTCCAGGTAGACTCCATCCACAGCCTTCCACTCATCCACCAGGCAGGTCACCCAATCGTAAAAGGAGATCAGGTTGGTCAGGCAGGACCTGCCCTTCCTAAACCTGTGCTGGCTGGGTCTAATCCCTTGTCCATCCTCTAGGTGCGGTGTGATTGCACTGAGGATGATCTGCTCCATGACCTTGCCAGGCACTGAGGTCAGGCTGACAGGCCTGTAGTTTCCCAGGTCCTCATTCTGGCCCTTTTTGTGGATTGGCGTGACATTTGCCAACTTCCAATCATCTGGGATGTCCCCAGTGAGCCAGGACTGTTGGTAGATCATAGAATCATAGAATCCTAGAATCATAGAATCCTAGGGGTTGGAAGGGACCTCGAAAGATCATCTAGTCCAACCCCCCCTGCCAGAGCAGGGCCACCTAGAGTACATTGCACAGGAACGTGTCCAGGCGGGTTTTGAATGTCTCCAGGGAAGGAGACTCCACAACCCCCCTGGGCAGCCTGTTCCAGGGCTCTGTCACCCTTACNAAGATGTAAACAAAATCACCAAAAACAGAGCAAGATCCCAAAACACTCTGAGATGCATTATAATTGATCCTGCCATTGCTATGCAATAGTATGATGTTTTAGTTATACACATTTTGTTTTTTATAAACCTTCCGTAATTAAATCACATGTATGAAAGATACAAGACAACACTAACTCCTCTAGTGCCTGATGGTGTTAGTATAGTACATGGCCAAAAGTCATCCTGATTTGTGAATTTTAAAAGTGATTTGTCCAGTTCTGGGTTTCACAGTCTATATAACATGTCAGAAGGAGAAAAAGCTGTCTGAAATCAAGCACATCTGGCTACCATCTAGCTAGTTTAACCACTTTGCTAGAAAATTAAGTGACGGGTTTAAGTCAGTTCAGTTTGTTGTTCCCATTTCAAGTTTCTGTCAGACTGCGATTCAGATTCCTAAACACAAGTTTTATAATCTGTTTATTCCATGCAATATTAAAAGTATACATTTAGTTGAGTAAGTAAATGACAGCAATGTACCTTTGGCCGCTGATAGCATGGTTGATGCCAGCTCACACTGCTGAGATTCGATGTGACTTAGGGTGAACCAGCGGGGATATCGGTTTGGAACAACTGATGCAATATGGTGTGGGTGGGACACATCACCTGAAGAAGCTGTAGATTCTAATACTAACAACCTAAAATAAAGAAGAAATCCTCTTTCATTAAATCATTGTTATATTATTATATTAGGTTACTTATAAGCAAAACAAATCTGCAAGAACACTTGACCATTTTTATGAAACGTGAAGTTTGGGGTATAAAGATATTGGAAAACCACTTCTCTTATTGTGTAATCTTAAAAGTCCATTTGCCAAACTTGCCTACATCAGTGGGCATATGCAGGAATTTACAAGACAATTAAGCCATCCATTAGTCAAGGCAGCAGAGACTTTCTGCATCATCCATAGAGTTGAAGCTTTTTTCCTCTGTCTTGTTTCAGTCTTGGAATCACAGCACTCAGGAAGGAAAGTGGAGTAGTTCTTCATCATACTGAGAATATGTAAATATTTTCAAACATCAGTTATTTAGCTAGGTTTTAGCAAAGCTACTTTTTATGTTAAACATCACCATTAAAGTCTGACTCCCAAAGCCTGGGATGAAATTCAGGCTTAACAAGGGATCAGACAAACTAAGACAAACATTCAAGTTCAGATTCCAAGTGAGCAGTTAACTAGGTCACTGCAGATCCTCATTCTCCAAGGCTCTACTACATATGTTTCAGTGCTGCAAGCAGAGAACTGTAGACAGAAGTGACCATCAAGGATAGAACACCCATGTCCTTGGAGACCTGAGGTGTATGCATGAAAGGCCTTATGGTCTCAGCTTTCATTGATTTCACATTGAGTGTTCCATCACACTAAAAGAGGATTTAAAAAAATAAAACAGAAACAGATAGTTTGGAATACAGAGAAGCAAAATACTCCAGATTTGTCATCATGGGTTAATGACCTGTGTAGACTGACACTAAACACATATCTGGAGAGCAACTAGCTGTAGTCTCAGAAAGTTAACTTCTTTGATAGATGTTCAAGTGAAGAAAGAAACATGCTCTGCTTCTAAAAGCATGAGCAACCACACAGATTTCTATGTGGAAACATTTTACCCATGCCATAGAGAAAGCAATGCTCAAATTTCCCTCTTCTGATCCATTCTACCTCAAAAACATGAGGCAGATATTCAGTCTTCATGTTTGCTTTCTTCTTTACCCTCCTCAAAGAAACATCTGGTTTTAGTTGCTTTTTCATTTTGTTTGTATCAGGACTGCTTTGTACACTGAACTATGTTATGAATGGAAATAGTAACCAATCTTTATAAGAATTTTTGAGAAGTGCTGAGGGATGCAGACATACATGGAATAGAAAATGTCTGCATCTGCCATCACCATGGTTCAAGATAGCAGTCCACATTTCTTAAGAGTGACAAATATATTAAAAAAAAAAAAAAAAACATATCAAAAGGTTGAACTCTCATCTGCCTAAGAGATGACAAGAGAGCTATGGAAAACAGCTCTGATTATGCTGATGTCTCCGGTGATTTTACCAGATGGAAACAGACAACTCTTTCTTATACTGGTCTGTTTGAGAAGTACCTTCTTTGGCTGAGATCATAGAATCATAGAATCATAGAATCATAGAATCATAGGGGTTGGAAGGGACCTCGAAAGATCATCTAGTCCAACCCCCCCTGCCAGAGCAGGGCCCCCTAGAGTACATCACATAGGAACGTGTCCAGGCGGGTTTTGAATGTCTCCAGGGAAGGAGACGCCACAACCCCCCTGGGCAGCCTGTTCCAGGGCTCTGTCACCCTTACAGTAAAAAAATTTTTTCGAATATTCAACTTGAACCTCCTATGCTCCAATTTACACCCATTACCCCTTGTCTTATCACTGGTCACCACTGAGAATCTCCCTGACACTCACCCCTTACATATTTGAAAAAATTGATGAGGTCACCCCTCAGTCTCCTTTTCTCCAAACTAAAGAGACCCAGCTCCCTCAGCCTTTCCTCATAAGGGAGATGTTCCACTCCCTTAATCATCTTAGTAGCTCTGCGCTGGACTCTTTCAAGCACTTCCCTGTCCTTCTTGAACTGAGGGGCCCAGAACTGGACACAGTACTCCAGGTGCGGCCTCACCAATGCAGAATAGAGGGGGAGGAGAACCTCTCTTGACCTACTAACCACACCCTTTCTAATGCACCCCAGGATGCCATTGGCCTTCTTGGCCACAAGGGCACATTGCTGGCTCATGGTCATCTTCTTGTCAACCAGGACCCCCAGGTCTCTTTCACCTACACTGCTCTCCAGCAGGTCAGCCCCCAACCTATACTGGGACATTGTGTTGTTCTTCCCCAAATGTAAAACCCTACACTTCGCCTTGTTGAATTTCATCAAGTTTCTCCCTGCCCAACTCTCTAGCCTGTCTAAGTCTCTCTGAATGGCAGCACAGCCTTCTGGTGTGTCAGCCACTCCTCCCAGCTTAGTGTCATCAGCAAACTTGCTGAGGGTACATTCTATACCCTCATCCAAGTCGTTGATGAAGATATTGAACAATACAGGTCCCAGTACTGACCCCTGAGGGACTCCACTAGTCACACATCTCCAANAAAAAAAAAAAAAAAGAAAAGAAACCTCATAGAGAGTTTTCACAATCTGATTGTAACCAGGAATATGCATCCTCCAGAAACCATCTGTTCCTAAGAAGTACTGAGTTTCAATTTTGGTAGCTGTTGGGGACTGTTTTGTTTTAGGCCCAGCTGGTTAGAAAGGACCACCCCTCCTCCCCACTTCGGGATGGCTAGAAGCCTAAAGCCTCGTGTGTCAAGACAAAGACTAGGAGGGCTTCACTCAGCAATTATGGTCAAAAAATCAATTTAAATTTTCAATAATCAAATCAAAATAGGGCAAAGAGAAAAAACAGAGCTTGAATACCTTACCCCACCCCTGCCTTCTTCCTGGGCCCAAATTTCTTTGTTCACAATGTCTCTACCTCCTCCTCCTCAGTGGCACAGGGGAACAGGGAGTGGGGTTTACAGTTAATTTGTCAAATGTTGTTTTTTGCCACTCCTTCCTCCTCAGGGAGAAAGATTCTGCACAGTCTTCCCCTACTCCATTGTGGGGTCCCTCCCACGGGAGAGAGTTCTGTCGTGAACCCCTCCGACATGAGTCCCTCCCCCGAGGTGCAGTCCCTCCGGAGCAAACTGCTCCAGTGCAGGCTGCCCACAGTCACAGCCTGCTTCTGACACAGACACTTCCCCCATTGTGGGGTCTTCCATCGCTGCAGGTACATTTCTGCTCCACTATTCTCCTCCATGGGCTGCAGGGGGACAGCCTGCTGTCTCACCATGGTATGCAGGGGAACCTCTGCTCAGGCACCTTCTCCCCCTCCTTCCTCACCGACCTTGGTATCTCTGCTCCATCATTGCTCTCACCTCTGGTATTGCTTTCTTCTCCTCCTCTCCTCTGTCCTGAGGTCTTATAGCCACTTGTTTCCCCTTCTTGAATACGTTAATTGCAGAGACGCATCCATTGTCACCTACAGGCTCAACATTAGCCAGAGATGGGGCCTGACTTTTTGGAGCCAGGGGAGCTTTCAGCAGCTTCTCATGGGAGCCACTCCTTGATGTCTCTCCCCCACTACCAAAACCAGAACCACATCAACCCAGAACAGGGACACAGCTGTTACTTTGTTAATCATGTCCATTGGGATCTGGTGATGCTCATCTGTCTTTGATCCAGGATAGAACCAATTTTTTTTTCTTGTAATTTTGCTTTCATCTCAGTCTTTTGTAAGTAGATGTACTTGCTGAAATTATCCACAAGTTTCTCAGTCAGTGTCTGCTTCTGGGACTGATAATGCTTGGTATTTACAGTTACGGCTAGAGAATTGTATGCAGAACCAAGGCCACTGCTCGTATTCCATCCCATATGTGTCATACTCATAAATTTGAGAAATCATGAGGGTCAGGCTCTCTTCATTACATGGCCAGCATCCTGTGAGGATTCCGTCCATTTGTCTGCCTTTGATCCTGATCTGTGTATCCCCGAATCTTTGTATTACTACATCCAACTCCCTTCTGCCACTGACTTCAGGAGATGAGTGTGACACTTGTTAAGGGCCTGCCCTGCAGCCTCAGTGATGACATAAGCATTATAGAAGGAAAGGGGAGAGGAATGTGCTATCAATTTTGTATATATTAATATATTTTTAATCACTTTTCCTTTTCATCATTACTGTTTCATTAAAGCTGTGTAGTTTAGTTTCCAACCTGTAAGTCTCTCTCCCTTATTCTCTCTCTTTCTTCCTCACTAGGGGAAGGGAGGGGGATTAACAGAGAGCATCTCTCATTCATTTAATGGCTGGCCCAGTGTTAAGCTGTGAACTGGATCTCTTGTATAGGTCCCTTAACCTGTACTAACCTTGCTTCTTTTTACAGCAAACCCAGCTTCTAAAAGAATTTAGATTCATATCATAGAACCATAGAATGGTTAGGGTTGGAAGGGAGCTTAAAGATCATCTGCTTCCAACCCCCATGCATAGGCAGGGACACCTTCCACTAGACCAAGTTGCTCAAGGCCCCATCCAACCTGGCCTTGAACACTTTCAGGGAGGGGGCAGCCACAACTTCCTCAGGCAACCTGTTCCAGTGTTTCACCACCCTCACATTAAACAGTTTCTTCCTAATGTCTAACCTATATCTCCCCTCTTCAAGTTTTAAACCTTTCCCCTTGTCCTCTTGCCACACACCTGTGAAAAAAGCACTAGCCCAGTTTTCTTGTAGGCCCCTTTCAGGTATTGTAAAGTTATTATAAGGTCACCTTGGAGCCTCTTCTTCTCTAGGCTGAACAACCCCAACTTCCTCAGCCAAGGATTATCTTCCTCAGGATTATATTCTTACCTTTCCTGAAGACTTCTTTTGCTGTGTTACTCCACACAATAATGTCGTCGTACTGCATATGTTCCAGAGCCCCACTCTTCTCCATGGCAGATGGTAGGGCTGTTTCCACCCCTGGGGCAGTTGATTTCAGGTGTACTGGACACCCCTTCAAGTGAAAGCAAACTGGCCTGCACTCCGGTGCTAAAGGAATAGAGAAAACTGCATCAACAATGTCAGTAGTGGCATACCACCTGGCTGCCTTTGACTTTAGTTCATACTGAAGTTCTATCATGCCTGGCACATCAGCACTTAGTGGTGACATAACCTCATTCAGGCCACTATACTCCACTGTTAGCTTCCACTCTCCATCAGACTTTCGCACTTGTTATATAGGCCTCTACAACAGTCAGTTCTTGAGATCACCCTGTCACTCCAGAAACAGTGATGGATTCTGCCCATGATTTGATGGCATTAGGGTGCACTGTGTACCAGTATCCACCAAGGCTTTATACTTCTGTGGTTCTAATGTGCCAGGCCATCAAATCCACACAGTCCAATAAACTTGGTTGTTCCTCTCCTCCTCCTGGCTCCAGGCAGGGCACCTCTAATTTTTAACATATGCATAGTACCCATTTCAGCAAATGGGTTACTGGAGCTTTTATTCCCCTTATTAATACCTAATGTACAGGGATCTTGAGTTGGCCATATAGTCTATTGGAGAACCACTCACTGGAGACTGGAGCAGCCATCCTCCTGGAAGGACCTCCGTTATTTGCTTTACCTAGCAGCTCACATGCTTGTTCCTGTAGGTCAACAGTAGGTTTCTTATTTCACTTTTTCATCTCCTCTCCATTATCATGCAGATACCATAGGATACTTCATCCTGT
The DNA here is from genome assembly GCA_038090715.1 of Florisuga fusca. NCBI lineage: Eukaryota > Metazoa > Chordata > Aves > Apodiformes > Trochilidae > Florisuga > Florisuga fusca. The sequence goes on from JAAWXA010000115.1 coordinate 141,555, forward strand.
ATTCAGTTTCTCTTGATTTGGTCTCATGGGGAGGTATCTCCTCCTAATGGCCGCAATATGTCCCCCTTCCGCTACTGAGGAAGAATAGGGTCTATTCTCAGTTCTGTTCAGTCTCTCTGTCAAGTTTTCTATAGCTGAGATGCAGGTCTGATGGTTATCAGAGACAGTGTCTCCATGCTGTCGTACTTTACTTTCTACTTCACACATGGTATCTCTGTCATCAATCCATATCATTACTGACATTGTATGGGAAAATGCTGATGGTACACTCTGAACAAACTTCTGCAGCATAGTCTTAGGGCATGGCATTTGATCAGGATCTACAATCTGACCATCATCAGAAATCACATCTTGCACAGCCAATACCTGATAGCTTTGTCAAGTGTGGCTGCTCTGCTTGGGAGGCAGTTCATATTGCCTTTATAGAGGTACCTCTCCCTTACACCTGACAAGAGTCGCCTCCATAAGCTGGTAGTTCCAGCATCTTTCCAAATTGCCTTATCAATACCTGCATCTCCAGCCAGGGATCCCAACTGCCTGGCTTTTCTCTCATCCAAATCCATGTTATCAGCCCCATCATCCCAATATTGGAGTAACCAAGTGAGAATTGGTTCACCTGCACGTTGGCCACAGTCCTTTCTCAGAGTATGCAAGTCCCTCATAAAGTAGGATTGACCCATTAGTTCTGGTTCTGAGTCCTCTTCAAATGACTCTTCTTGAGAAGAACCTGCTCCTGTATCATCCTCTCTCTGCTCTTGTAAAACCTTTGGTGATTTTACACCGGGATAAGGGCAGGACATTGAGAAACATCCCAAATAACATGATGCTATCTTAATCAAATTCTGGTGGACTTCACTCGAGAGAAAAAGGAGTGGTATAATTTCCCAAAGTAAAATTGAAAGTGTAATTATCGTAAAAGTTCTTTCTGCCGAAAGGAGAGCCGGTGGGGAAGACGACCAGTCTGGCTGAACAGAGAGACTTTGAAAGAAATTAGGGTTAAGAAGAGGGCCTACTGATTATGGAAAAAAGGGCTAACTACTCAGGAGGAATTTAGGAATATAGTTAGG
>JAAWXA010000116.1:0-28580 GCA_038090715.1 Florisuga fusca
TAAGAGACAGGTTTATGATGCCATAATTGGGCACTTAACAGGCTTACAAATTGAAATACCTGAGGACAAAAGACAACCTCCCTCCCAGGAAACCAAATTTCTAGGGATCAAATGGAAAGGTGGGACATGGAATATTCCTCATGATACTCTCACATGGGACAAATAAAGGCACCCACAAATAAAAGGGAATTACAGGAAATTCTGGGAACTTTACAGTATTGGCGAAAACACATACCAGACTTATCAATTATTGCTAGGCCACTGTATGACTTGTTGAAGAAACGCAGGCAGTGGGAGTGGAATCACAATCATGATGAGGCCTTAAAACTCCTGCTGCTGGAAGCACAAACCTTTCAGACCCTGGGACCCCTCCACCCAGACGACCCGATAATAATTGAATGGGGTTTTTCCAGCAGTGCATTATCATATCACTTTTGGCAGAAAGGCCCATCTGGCTCCATCAGACCCATCTCATTTTATTCACAATCATTAAAAGATTCCGAAAAGAGGTATACTGTCTTAGAAAAAGGCCTTCTCACTGTTAGTACGGCCCTTAAGGAAATAAGCAAAATAATTAAAAAACAAAAGGTCATTCTGCAGGGACCCTTTAAAGTGATTAACCAGATCTTATCTGGTAAACCACCTCCTGAAGGGATCTCTCAGAAAGGCACTATCAGGAAATGGTACAGTCAAATTGAATACTATGCTGAGCTGTTTCAAATCGTAGAAGGGCCAGAAAAGCAGTTAAAAATTCAGGAACCCCTTGACTCCACAACTGAAAAGGATTTACTAATGAAAACTCCTAGCCCCATTAAGGAAGCCCCAGAATTTGAAAGCAGTATGCATAATGCCTGGTTCACAGATGCCTCTTCCAGAAGAGAAGGGAAGAAATGGTTTTTTAAATCTGCTGCAATTAAACCTTCCACAGGAGAACAAATCATAAATCAAGATGAAGGAAGTGCACAAGCAGGCGAACTGGATGCTGTTTTGAATGTATTTGTAAAAGAAAAAGCCACTACAGAACCTGTATATATCTATACAGATTCTTTTGCTGTATTTAAAGGCTGTGTTGAATGGGTAACTTTTTGGGAAATGAATAACTGGGAAATTAATAGTGTACCGGTATGGCATACAGACAAATGGAAGGAAATTCTGCAAATTGCTAAACAAAATCCCAATTTTCATGTAGGCTGGGTACCTTCTCACCAATCCAATTTGAAAGATGAAGCAAGCAAATATAATAACCAACTTGATGACTTGGCGAGAATCAGTGTAATTGAAATCAGAGATGCTCTTAATCAAGGTGAAGTCCAAGAATGGGGAAAATTGTTGGAATGGCTTCATTGCAAAAGGGGTCATTCTGGTATTTTTGATTTGTATAAAGAAGCACAGTCCCGAGGTTGGTCGGTGACACGTGAACAATGTAAAACAATTATTTCTGCTTGTGACTTGTGTAAAATTCGATTGGGAGAACACCCTCTGACCACTGACCATTTACATCTCAGAGATGGTAAAACATTATGGTCAACGTGGCAAATAGACTATATAGGACCCTTCTGAAAGTCAGGAAACAAACAGTATGTTATTGTAATGGTAGAAGTTATATCTGGGCTGACTTGTGCTGAAGCTTATGCAAAAGCCAATGGAGAAAATACTGTTTCTTTCCTTAAAAAGGTTTTTGGAATTCTACCTAAACCTAACAGTATACAATCTGACAATGGTACTCATTTTACTTCCCACTTGGTCCAGCAATGGGCAAAAAGTGAAAATATTAACTGGACTTTCCATATTCCCTATCACCCACAGGCGAATGGCATTGTGGAACGTAATAATGGACTAATTAAAAAGCTCCTTAGACCACAGGAAAGCAGGTGGGATGAAAGACTTAACTATGCTGTTACCACAATTAACAATAGATGGGGTGTGAATGGATGCCCTCGCCTGACAGCATTCTTTCCCTCCTCACCTGATCAACATAATGACCCTGAGAAATCATCTCCCAGAAAATTCAAACAGCAACTACGACCTGGACAAACTGCTTATGTAAATTTACCAAATATAGGTAGAATTAAACTGGTTTTGCAAAATCCACTGAATTCAAACACATGGGTTGCAACTGACATGAATGATAAACAGCATAAAATCAGCACAAATTGGATAGTCTGTGTGCAGTAAATGGTTACTTTGTACTCTGTAAACAAATGTTTTCTTTTGGTCCTTTGTGTAATTAGATTTTGTGTATTGGGACAGAAGGAGGTGAATTAATGTGACTACAGACTTCAGTAATCCTAGGACAACAAAATAAAACACCCCTGGTGCAGTCTCAGACTTGGCTACTCTGGAACTGACACTGGAAGAAATTACTTACTGATGGCTGGGAGGCTAGCCACCTCTTTAGCCTAGGCAAAGTAATTTATAACACCATGATTTTGTTTAAGATTGCTCCTGGATTGCTGTTACCTGTAACACAGTTATTAGGGTGGTATAATATCAGATACAATTTGAATGTGTATGAAATGGGCCTCTGTTATATTGTTATATTTGTGATTATATCATTGTATCTTCTTTTATAATTATATTATCATTTTTGTAATTTTTACTATTGCTATTGTGATTAACAAGTTCTGATATGTAATCAATATTTTTCTCCTCCTATTTTAATTCCTAAGATTCTGTAACACTCAGTATTATTGTAAATGCAGATAATTGCCATGTACAAGCACATACTTTATTCATGTGGTATTGCTCCTGTGAAAGTTTTCATATATGTTCACTGCTACCTTTTAAGCTTTTTGTGTCGGTAACCTGTCTAGATGATTGGTTGCAAAACTTCCCCATGCTGGCTCAACACAAAATGCAATTCTTTTTTCTTTTTCTTTTGTGTGTATATATATGTATTCATCTCAACAACACACTCCCATGGCCTCAAAACCCACGGGGTGAGGTAACGTGATATTGTGAGGTAACGTGATATGCTGAGGTATACACGATGTGGCAAAAGTGTGGTACAACAGACAGTTTACCACCACTACCCCCCACAAATACACGTTGAAAATATACTGGCTTTTGAGCCAGGAAAGATGTGCAGTGGGAAGAACTGTGCTAGGCAGGGCGCGGTTCCCGGTTGCTCCTCAATGGAAACCTCGGAGACGGAATCGGCCTGCTAAAAGCATAGTTTCCAAAAAGAGCCACAAGACACAAGATAACCACACAAAATGGGAGATATATATATATATACACACACACACATATAAAGAAAAATAATACTGACTCAAGAGCCACGGGGTGAAATGATGTAAACACCTTGAAAATACAAAATATGTCTCTCGAATCAGTATTTATTTTTTATGCTCTTTTTTAAACTTATCAAACACATTCTCAATTAACAGATTTTTTTTCCCCAAACTTAATTAGCTTCTGTTTTATATCATGCTTGACAAGCTCCTAAGATAAGACTGCTTATCAGGTTGTCTCCTGGTACACGTCCAGACAAAGATAATAAATTTAACAAGGTAACCAGGACTGAAAAAATGATAATAAATAAAAGAGAAGTTCCTGGGATGGCAAAATCTGTGTTATCTTTAGCAAGTCTATGTGCCAGTGATTTATGAAAAGACAGAACTCCTTCTGCTGTATAAAAACTCCAAGAGAAAAGGAGAAAGTGGCGGCTCTTCTTTCCCCCCCTTCTCTCTTCACACTTCGGCTTCAACTACGAAACAGCAGAAGAAGAAAAAAAGCGGAGAACTTTGAAACAAGCAGGGACGGCGGTTCCTACACCCCCCCCACTCCGGCCAGAGACCAGGACTGCGGGACGGTGATAACATCTTAATTGCTCCCTCATTTTCTTTCCTTTTCCTTAACAACTCTTCTCTCCAAAGTAACGAATTGTGTTTACCCTTTATTAACAGTGATATTTTGTTTCCCCTTTCCTAAAATAAATCCGTGTAACTTGCTTAAGTTTCAAAAAGTGTTAGTGTGCAATTTCTATGCGTTTCTCTGAGTAGTGGCTGCATTTTCCTCATAATCTAAATGTTAAAATAATAACTCGGATCGCGACAAACAGTTATCCAGATATTTGATTATTTGTATATTTTATTGTTAAGATATCTTCTTGTTATCTGAATACCTTGTTCTGCTACCCTAATATCCTAACACTCATATAATCCAATTTATACCTTTTAATCTAGCTTTTAAGATCTTTCATTATTTACAATAAATTCTGTTTTATACATATACATCTCATCTGCTATTGTGTCCTATTCAGGAAAATTAGTGCAGCGAGTAGGGTGATGCAGGATCCTGTCAGAATCATGATGGCAGACAGCCTTGAAAAACAAGTAACAGGCTCAATAGGATATCTATGGAGGTACAATATTTGGAAAAGCATCCAAGCTAAAATAGATAAAACCAGAGGATCGTTAAAAAATACAAAATAAAAAGGTACTATAATCTGTAATGTGTTAGGACTGTGTGTAAAATCCAGTCCTGAAGAGGAGGATGATTATAAGGAGGATGAATGGCATCCTCTTCCAACTCTGGCTTCTCCCCAAACAGCAAGTATTGCTACTGCCGTTCCCACTGCAAACGATGCTATGGATACTCCTGGAAGTTCTACTGAGATTACTCTTCCTGTTGTTGTCTCCCCTTCTGCTGTGGTAAATACTGTTGTGGCTGCTACTCCTTATGTAATAAGCACAGTGCCTGTTGTGGCGAGCGCTACTGCTATGCCTGCTACAGGTGTTACTGCTTCTCTGATGCTGGTTGCAGTTGCTACTGCTTCCCTCCTTGTAATAACTGAACCTCCAGTTCCTGAAGAGGGAGAGGATTTAGAGTTAAAAATGAGGCCCATAATCAAAACTGAAGTATCAGAAGAGACGCATGGTGGTCAGAGGAGAACTGCAATTAAAAGGGATCCTTGGGATCCTCTGCAGATGTCAAAATTAAAAGATAGCTATGGACAACAGCCAGGAGAAACAGTGACTCATTATTTATGGAGTGTGCCTTACTGGAGGAGATAGAGTAATACTACATGGCAATGAAGCCAAAGGATTTTGGGGTCCTTACCTTCTACTGTCACCCTGTGTAACAAAGCATCTTCCTCAATCTACCCAAGTCTAAAGATGTACTCTAAGAGATACTGACCAAAACAAACAAAACCTAATCCCAACAAGCAGACATATAAAATGCTGGGGGGAAGGGGAAGAAAATTTATGTGTAGATTTTATGGTGTTATGGCTTAAGGAAAAAAAGAGTATAATATACATTTTAAATTAACTATAAATAGCAATTAAAACTAAAGTCTTGGATCACTGGATTCTTTTCTCTCAGTAGTTTAGAATTCAAATTTCTAAAATGTTCTTGTACACACAAAAAAAGGGAAAATAAACACCCCCCCTCTCATTCAAGCTGCATCCATTTGTGACTCAGTTAATAATACAGCAATTTAGCCGAAACAATTTTTAGGTGAAAAATTCTTTCTCAGTAAACTGAACTGCCTATTAAATAAAGCCAATAACATGACATCAAAAAAATCACATTACCATATCAAAAAATAGTAGGCTATTCTTATGAACATACAGTAATTGTAATTTAACAAAATTTATTTTAAAAAATGAAGCCTACATTGCATATATTAAAAACATATATGTTCTGTCAAGAATTCTAATGATTAAAACTTTATATTCCCACTTACAATTGAATTTTTTTATTTAAATGCAACACTGGGTATTGTTTATCCTTTAAAGAAAAACCCAAACTGTCAGAACTAGATTACAGAAATATCCTAAAGCTTAAAAAACAGTTGTTGTGGAATGTCGTAGAATGCCCTGGAATCGGGGTGTGCACAATTCCATGTCTGTGTATAGAATCCCTTATCTAAGGCCAATTACAGCGGACCTTACTACTGCCCTTAGGCAGCTGGGATTCGTTCTCTATAGGTAAACACACCGGGTGTCCAGTAATAAGTTATGTTAGTGCTAGGTGGCTGGGGGGTGTGTTCACGCGACCACTATATAAGAATTGTAACTGCGCAATAAACTTAGAAGCTTGCTTATCAATCATATTGATTTGTGCGAGACTTCTCCTCGTCCGCTTTCTACAAACAGTGCCTTTGAATAATTTTCTGCCATGTACCATTTGAGAGCCTCAATTGATACCTCATATACTATGCACACATCATAAATTAGGAAATGTGTTACCAACTGTATTTGGAAAACAAAAGTGTTCCTTAATATTGATCTACTGACCTTTTTTCAAGTAGTTTACAAGAATCATCTTTATACTGTTTATAAAACCCTCAAGAGCTGTTTAACATTCGCAGAAGAGACCAGCAGATTACATTACTTGTAGAGAAAAAAAATGGAAGGGTTTGTTCTGAGAGTTGGGGAGTCTTCAGTGAACAAGACCTATGTGGGTAACCTCCTTACGTAATTTCAAGTTGGTAATCATAATCATACCCTCTGTCTTTAACAGTCAGTTAAATTAACTTGCAGACCTGCCAGATAAGATTTATTCAGACTACTACATTACTTGGCAAACACATAATCACTGTGTAAAGTGAAAAATACCTCTGCTTCATCTTGCTTACCAAAGTAGTTTTATAACTGTGCCCATTAGCTATTTTTTCATAACTTAGATCATTGGTTGCATTCCTCCCCCCCCCAAGACAAGCAAAAGTCTAAACCATGTTTACCTCATTCAAATTTTGTCTTTTAAGAAGTAGTTTTCCTTTAAGATGTCAAAGTAGCATCCTACATTCAATTCTTCTGAACATTGGAACATTCTAAAAACAGATCAACAACACACCTTGAAATTATTACGAAGTCAAAACTTTGCATGTCACCACAGCCTGAAGCTAATGTTTAACTGTCTATTTGTAAACCAGAGAAAACACTGATTTAAAATGGAAAATATTAACCCATAGTACCTTAAACACATTGACATAAAGGTAATAAGGGGGAAAAGATTAATGAACACAAGCAGCACATAAGATGTTTACACACAGGGTATAAAATAGCATATGATTTGATAACATTGCCATCTAGAATAAATTTGGTGTTACCACTATACCACTATACCCAGAGGGACAGTCACAAACCACCACACAGATTCCATGACTCATATTCATAAAGGCAGTTGTCAGGATTTGATATTTTGAGACTTCTGCATGTAAGAGAGTGGAAGTAGCAAGAAATAAGTAGTGAAAGTTCACTACTGCTGGTGCATGTCCAAGAACATGCATGTTGTAATGGTGCCAGCACTAGTGTCTTGAACCACAAGATTTATTTGTCCCAACACTTTGAATTCAACAGCTGCATTTAAAGAAAAAATTCTTCCAGGACCTCTTTCAGCAGTCCAAACCTTCCAGTCTAAGAACTGTTCAACTAATTACATTCATTAGACAAAGGCCTCCATTAACCCCTCAAAGCAAACGACATTATAGTTCTGTATCACATCTCTGCTGCTCAAATCAACCACTTAACATTGTGGTCCAAGCAGAGGTCAATGATGACTATGGATGGGATACATCCATCCAAACTACTCTTCCCTGAAGAGAAGGAAAGGACATTCAATCAGCAAATAATGCAGCAAATTGCCTTCTCCTGCCCAACAGCCATATAAGATCTGTTTTAAGACAGATGCAGACTGCAGCAGCTCCTACTGTCTGAAGGTGGAGGTACTGAACAAAACATGCTGCCCATGAACATGGCTTCAAGGGTCCCTCAAATTTTCACTGCTATCCCTTGAGCTAAATAAAGTAGCAAAATCTTGCTGTAAATAAGAGATATATATAAAAAAAGAACTCTACCTCTAGCACAGTGATCCTCAAATTGTGATCTAGAATGCTATGAAAAACAATGCTTACAGCTCACAAAGGGGAGGAAGTAGAGAAGCTGAGAGTGAAGCTGAACCTGGGAAGAAGGAAGCGGTGGAGAAAGGTGTTTTTAGATATGCTTTTATTTCTCATTATACTACTCTGTTTTTGATTGGAAATAAATTAATTTCCCCAAGCTGAGTCTGTTTTGCCTATGACAGTAATTGCTAAGTGAACTCCCTGTCCTTATTTCGATCCACAAGCCTTTTGTTATATTTTTCTCTCCCCTGTCTGGTTGAGGAGAGGGGGATGATAAGAGCGGCTTGGTGGGAACTATTGTATGAAAGCAGATTCTTGTGGTTCACAATTTTTTCATACAGTTGGCTAGGCTAGATCCTAATTTGCTTCCCACTGTTCCAATTATTAGTTGATGAAATCAAATCAATATGCAGAAGTCTTGGCTAGTGCACTCCATTTTCAAAACTGGCTGATCAGACTTGCCATGCTAGAACTCATCCATATTAGGCATGAACCACCTCTTTCCAGACATACGATGCAGAGTGAATAGGTTTCATGTAAGAAAAAGAGATTTTCAAAGGCACAGAAAACAGAGTTCAGGTCACTTCCATCTCTTTTTGTATTTATAAAATACAAATAACTGATACTTCAAACAAACAGTGCAGAGAAAGCACTTGGAATAAGTACAGGGGTAGGTTTGTGTGGGTGGGGGAGCCTAATGTACATTCTTCTACTGACTAAGCTAATGCTAGCACATTCAGAACACACAGCTGCTCCTCAAACAATGAGGTAAGATTAATAAGCGATTTTCTTAAAGAAGTAATTTAGGAGCCCATCCCTTCCTCTAAAACCACACACTAATTCTCCTTGAATGAGCAAAGCATGCCATTCTTCCTTGCCAGAGCCAAGAAATTCATAGGAATATTTACCTCTAAAATGTGGCAGACAGAACTTGAACAAGCTACAGTTATTATGGCTATTAATCAAATTCCAGATATTATTTTAGTACGTAACATGTTATACAAGCCTCAATAAACATACATAGGGTTGAACAGTAAAATGCTATATAAGATTTTTCTTTTTTAAAAATTTGTCTCACATTCAGAAAATAAAAACTTTCCAGATAACACAGACTGAGAGTGAAAAGTTTGGAAAGGCAGGGAAGAACAGGAAAAAATGGAACTGCACAATCAAGGAAGCAAAATTTCCATGGTAAATTAAGAAAAACAGTCTAAGGAAGGAGGACAAATTATACAACTAAACACAATTTAATTTGTCATTTAGAATTATTAAGCAAGTTAATGGAGTTCAGCATAGTTCGGCCTCCAAGATCAGGTTTTAAAGTACCTAAGCTTTAGTAGGTGCTGAGGACCTCAACAAACAAAAAAGCACTTCAAGTAAAAGATAGCATTTCAAACTTTCACTGACAAGAAAGACAACCATCCTTTGAAAGAGGAAAATGTGGGTTTGTACTTGTTCCCATTTATTTCACTTTTAAAGTGTGCTGCCAGCAGAAAAAAACCCAAAGGGACAGAAGACAAAACCCTAAAGGACTGGAAGTTACTCTAGATGCCAGTGAATCAAGCAACATGCTGTTTTCATGCAATAATGAAGTAACTCTCTCCCCTCCAGATCCCTGCATTCTGCCACTTATTTTTGGGCTTCGGCTTCTGATAACCTATCTATACTACAACTATTAGTATTTGTGATAAGTCGGTAGGTTTTGTACTTGTGGAAGTATGCTTAATACTTCGTTATCATAGAATCATAGAATTAGCCGGGTTGGAAGGGACCTCAGAGATCATCAAGTCCAACCCTTGATCCACCGCTGCGGTTGCTAGACTATGGCACTGAGTGCCACATCCAGTCTCTTTTTAAATATCTCCAGGGACGGAGAATCTACCACCTCACCGGGCAGCCCATTCCATTGCCTGATCACCCTCTCCGTAAAGAAATTCTTTCTAATATCCAACCTAAACTTCCCCTGGCACAACTTGAGACCGTGTCCTCTTGTCTTGTTGAAAGTCGTCTGGGAAAAGAGACCAATCCCCACCTCGCTACAGCCTCCTTTCAGGTAGTTGTAGAGAGTGAGGAGGTCTCCCCTGAGCCGCCTCTTCTTCAGGCTGAACAGCCCCAGCTCTCTCAGCCTCTCTTCATAGGGTCTGTGCTCGAGTCCCTTCACCAGCCTGGTTGCCCTCCTTTGGACCTGCTCCAGCACCTCAATATCCTTCCTAAACTGAGGGGCCCAGAACTGGACACAGTACTCGAGGTGTGGCCTCACCAGTGCTGAGTACAGGGGAAGAATCACTTCCTTGGACCTGCTGGCGATGCTGTTTCTGATACAGGCCAGGATGCCATTGGCCTTCTTGGCCACCTGGGCACACTGCTGGCTCATGTTCAGCTTCTTGTCAATCCAGACTCCCAGGTCCCTTTCTGCCTGGCTGCTTAGAACCATAGAACTATAGAACCTTAGAACTATAGAACCTTAGAACTATAGAACCATAAAATGGTTTGGGTTGGAAAGAACTTTAAAGACCATCCAGTTCCAACCCCCCCCGTATGGACAGGGACAACTCCCGCTAGACCAGGTTGCTCAAACCCCCATCCAACCTGGCCTTGAACAGTTCAGGGAGGGGGCAGCCACAACTTCTCTGGGCAACCTGTGCCAGTGTCTCACCACCCTCACACTTAAGAATTTCTTCCAAATGTCTAACCTAAATCTACCCTCTTTCAGCTTAAAATCATTACCCCTTGTCTTATCACTACATACCCTTGGAAAAGGTCCCTCCCCAGCTTCCTTGGTCTCCCCAGAGCCTTCTCTTCTCCAGGCTGAACAACCCCATCTCTCTCAGCCCATCTGTGTGGGGGAGGTGCTCCAGCTCTCTGATCATCTTCATGACCCTCCTCTGGACTTGTTCTAATACTTCCATGTCCTTCCTGTGTTGGGGGCTCCAGACCTGGACAAAATACTCCAGGTGGGGTCTCACAAGAGCAGAATAGAGGAGCAGAATCACCTCCCTTGACCTGGCTGGTCACTCTTCTTTTGATGCAGCTCAGGATACAGTTAGCTTTCTGGAGTGCAAGTGCACATTGTCAGCTCATGTTGAACTTTTCATCAACCAGCACCCCCAAGTCCCTCTCCTCAGTGCTGTTCTCAATCCATTCTCTGCCTGACATGTATTTGTGCTTGGGATTGCCCTGACCCAGATGCAGGACCTTGCACTTGGCCTTATTGAACTTCATGAGGATGGCACAGGCCCACCTCTCAAGCCTGTCAAGGTCCCTCTGGATGGCTTCCCTCCGGCATGTTGACCATACCACACAGCTCAGTGTTGTCAGCAAACTTGCTGAGGGTGCTCTCAATCCCACCATCCATGTCACTAACAAAGATGTTAAACAATGCTGATCCTAATACAGACCCTTGAGTAATGCCACTCATCACTGGTCTCCACTTGGACATCAAGCTGTTGACCAATAATCTTTAAATGTGACCATCCAGACAATTCCTTATCCACTGAGGAGTCCACCTCTCAAGTCCATGTCTCTCCAATTTAGACACAAGGATGTCATGCAGGACAGTGCTGAATGTTTTGCACAAGTCCAGGTAGATGACATCAGTTGCTCTTCCCTGATCCACCAAAGTTATAGCCCCGTCATAAAAGGCCACCAAATTGGTCAGCCGTTATTTGCCCTTAGTGAAGCCATGTTGGCTGTCACCAATCACCTACTTATTTTCCATGGGACTTAGCATAATTTCCGGGAGGATCTGCTCCATCATCTTGCCAGGCACAGAGGTGAGACTGACTGGCCTGTAGTTCCCTGGGACTTCTTTTTTTCTGTTTTTGAAAATGGGGGTTATGTTTCCCCTTTTCCAGTCACTGGGAACTTCACCAGACTGCCATGACTTTTCAAACAATGGAAAGCTGCTTTGCAACTTCATCCGCCAGTTTCTTCAAAACCCGTGGGTGCATCTCTTTAGGTCCCATGGACTTGTGCACCCTCAGGTTCCTTAATTGCTCTCGAAGCTGATCTATCCCTACCATGCATGGTTCTTCCTTCTCATAGTCCCTGCCTTTGCCTTTTTTGACATGGGCGGTATGGCCCGAGTACTTGCCAGGGAAGATTGAGGAAAAAAAGTCATTGAGTACCTCAGCCTTCTCCATATCCTGGGTAACCTGGTCTCCCATTTCCTTCTGTATAGGGCCCACATTTTCCCTAGTCTTCCTTTTATCCCTGACATATCAATAAGAAGCTTTTCCTGTTGCCCTTGATGTCCCTGGTTCCTTTTTTTTTTTTTTTTTTTCTTTTCCAGGAGCTCCTTGTTTATCAATGCAGACCTGCTGGTGTTTTTTCCTGTCTTCCTCTTTGCTGGGTTGCAGCACTCCTGCACTCCTGAGCTTGGAGGAGGTGATCCTTGAATATTAACCAACTTTCTTGGGTCCCTCTTTCGTTACCTTTGGTTGCCTACTAAAATAGTCAAGGGTTAGGCTTGCTGATTAATGTGAAACCAAACCCACAAGACAAAGTTCATTGCTGACTAATTTTATGACTCAAGGTTGTTTGCTGATTTTACTTATCTCTAACTACATATTGTTCTTGTACTAAATCTCCTTTTTAATGCAGGTCTCATGCCTACAGGTCTACCTTTTGTGATAAGGAAAGGTTCTCTTTCTTTCTCTTTCTCTGCTCTTTAAACTTTTATCATAACAGATAAAAATAACTGGGAGTAAAAAGAAAGAACATCCCAAGATCTCCGAAGAAAAAAAAACAGTTCACAGGAACTCTGAAACAGATCCAGGTAAAGATAGAAAGGGTGCTTGCCCTTTGCCAGAAAAGTTGAACAGGAATAATTCCTCTATCACCACAGTTGTTGATATTATCAATAATGGTTAAAAATTGTTTGCTTGATCAGATTAATTTCAAATTCAGTTCAGCAACATATTGGATTATTACATCATACCATTGTCACTTGCCTAATGTGTTATCACAGTACACTTATACAGTAAGACAGAGACAAGAGATACAAGATTACATATAAATTAGTTTTCAGTGCTGCCCAACATACTCAAATCAAGAGATTTGCTAGTATTTGAAGTAATTCTCTGTATCACAATAAGAAAGGCAGAAACAGAACAGAGTTCAATTCTATAATCTAGCCTGATATGATGAGAAAAATCTTTAAACTGAAAACTGTACCTTTAACTTCTACCACTGTCAAAATAAATTGAAATACTTTGGTCAGAGACCTTGCATAGAGGGCTACTGATTTTTTTTTATATATACTTTAAGTGGTTCAAAAAACATATAAAGTATCTAGAAATAATGCCTTCAGTCTTGACCCCTGCAAGAACAACCCAATCCCTTTCTGCAAATCTCCTCTGTTTTCTCACTTGGCGGAATAATTCAAAGGAAGCAGATGGGTACTGTACCGGAGTTGTCCACTTTTTCAATCAAAATAACTCCTCCCAAAATCTATCTATACCCTTTTCAGTAAAATGGGAAGGAAAATAACTCTTTAACTAGCATCATACTTCCAGGAGGTCGACTACTCTATGATTTGGTTATTTGCTATCTGTAGGAAACAGGTGCCAAGGCATGGCCAGCAGATCAAGAGATGTGATTCTGCCCCTCTACTCTGTTCTTGTGGGACCTCACCTGCAGTACTGTGTGCAGCTGTGCAGCCCTCAACACAAGAAGGACATGGACCTGTTGGAGCAGGTCCAGAGGAGGGCCAGAAAAATTATCAGAGGGCTGGAGCACCTCTCTTACCATGACAGGCTGAGAGAATTGAGGTTGTTCAGCCTGGACCTTTTAGTAGCCTTCCAGTATCTGAAGGGGACTACAGGAAAGTTGGGGAGGGACTGTTTACAGCGATAGGACAAGGGGTAATGATTTTAAACTAGAGCAGGGTAGATTTAGATTAGATATTAGGAAGGAGTTCTTTACTATGAGGGTGGTGAAACACTGGAACAGGTTGTCCAGAGAGGTGGTGGAGGCTCCATCCTTGGAGACATTAAAGGTCTGCTTAATAGGGCTCTGAGAAACCTAGTCTAGTTAAAGATGTCCCTGTTTGCTGCAGGGGGTTTGGACTAGATGGCCTTTAAAGGTCCCTTCTAACTCAATACATTTTATGTTAATTCATAGATTTAAATCAACATAGGAAAAAGAAATGTATGCTTATGCAGACATTTTAGTAAAATCCACAACAAGAAGTTTAATCACCTCCATGCATAAAAATTAAACCTCTGGCAAGGAGTTTCAGAAGCAGGCAATGTGTTAAGCATTATGTGGTGCCTATTCTTTGTGGAAATGCAGATGTCTTTCATGGCTCAAACCCAACATGGTATTCAATACGCAGTAATATTTAGGTAGCCTGAAAGCTGCCAATTCCTGTTTAATTATAGTCTGTGCCATATTTATGTAGACTTAGTAATTTTATAGCTCAAGAGGAAATCCTAGATTGTGTTCACTGGAATGAAGGTGTAAAACCAGTCTGATTCAGAGGCAACCCAGAGGCTTCCTTGTAGTCACACTACTGTATTACTACTGCCCAGATGCCCCAGACAGAACTTGAGACACCACTGTGATATGCATTGTCCAGCAGTAGTCATGAACTTTAACAATAATCTCCAACACACAAGACAGGAGAAACAATACATACAAGCAGAGTGACTCACCCAGAGTCATGCAGCACACCTCAGTAGTACAGAAGAAATCCACCTTTTCTGACTCCTTAAACCCCAACCACTGACTAGGCCATGTCTCAAATTTTAAAAGGTGTTTTCCATACTAGTACACCTGATCTTTTTTAGCTCCACTAAAGACTTGAGTCTAACACTATCTGATAATTAATTTAATGAACTAGCGTTGCCTTGCACAAACAAGTTTGTTTTTAACAGTTTTCAAAGTTTGTCATCTTCAGTCTGATGATTGTTCTCTCATTGGCCTTTATTATTAGGAACAGGTAACTATAATGAGGCCATCTACATCCACAAAATCATTCACAGAATAGGAA
This sequence comes from Florisuga fusca, assembly GCA_038090715.1. NCBI lineage: Eukaryota > Metazoa > Chordata > Aves > Apodiformes > Trochilidae > Florisuga > Florisuga fusca. The sequence goes on from JAAWXA010000116.1 coordinate 14,847, forward strand.
GTGGGAGAACAAAGAGAAAAGGGCTTCTCTTGAATTTTTTTTCCAGCTCCTCTTTCCTTCATAAAACTGTGTCGAAAATGAGTTCCATCATGTATTTATATTTAAACTCTGAATGGAGTTCTGCAACCTGTATTTCTAATTTACAACAGAATAAGACTTTTATACAAGACTTAGTGACAAGCACACACTGACCAGAGACACCTGTGATGAGAAACACTGTCCCAGAAGTTTGCAGATCTAGTGAAGACTAAAAGCAGTAAGGCTGGTTATAGGACGAAAGTTAGTAAAAAAAAAACAAAACAACAACAACAAACAAAAAAACTGAATTAGAAAAGTCAAGGGAGCAGCTTTAAAGATGACTGGACCTGCTTAGCAAGTGTCCAGATAGCCCAGAAGTCTCTGCAATTAACAGTTCTCCCAAAATCCTTAAAAAAAGAAACAAAATTAAAAAGTAATGCTCCATTTACCTATATTGCCAGTAAGGCTGATATTGATACATGCTTTGTCATTCTTTCACAGCCTGCATATTTTCCAGATATGATATTTTATATTTGTTTCATAATAATTGTTTGCACTAAATCTCTTCATAGAGATGAAGAGAATATAACCCAGGAAGCAATCAAATCCAAAATAGGCTAATTTTATTCATTTTTGCTTAACACTTTGCCACCCTCAAAATAGTTTTCTACAGAAGCTTTCCATAATTTGAAAAGAAAAAAAAAAAAAAAAAAAAAAAAAATGCCTGTAGTCGATATCAGACAAGTCATTTCCATATGGAGCAGACAAGTCATGAGCTTCTGGTTCAGAATCTGTCTGGGCTGAAGATGGACCAGATGGGCAGGGAAAGGAGCTCCAATGGTGGAAGACACATGCCACCTTCCCAAAATCCTCCATCCCCAAAACTGTGAAAGCTAAAGGATATTTTTTTGCTCCCTCTTCAGCAGCTCAATCTAGATTGCTGAAAATGAAATACAAAAAGCAGACTTGCCTTTTTACTATAGGACCCAGTGCAACAGAGCAAGACGGAAAAGGGGATGCAAACAGCAGGGAGGGGAGAGAAGAGAGTATTTCAAGGCAATGAGGACAGGAGGACGGGCCCTCGCCTATCTGCCCCTTAGGCTGAACTGCCCACCCTGACATCAGGTAGCAGCGAAGGCAGCATTCCTGAACAGTTCAGACAAACCCACTAATGGGAAAATTGGAAAGCCCTAAGCTGTAGGGAAGAAAGCAAAAGCTTGGCCAGGAGCCAGACTACTGAGCTCACCATTTTGTAATACACTTTTTACTCAGCAGCTTGCATAATGCTTCAGCCTTTTCCACCTTTAACTGTTTATTAACACCAATGCACAACTTGAAATCTGTTTTACAGCTGCAGCACTTTCTTCTCACCCACTCTTCTCTCCCACAATGCTAGGCCAGAAACTCTCCATTAGAAACACCAGAAAACAGAGAGGCTGCAGCAACCAGGGAAGTTACTGTCACATTTACTCAAAACTATGTGTCAGAAAAAGGAAAAAGAGAACCTAACCCAAAGTACTGCAAAATAGATACAAATTCAGCAGTAACAGTCTCAGTGAAAAGATTGTTAATTTAATTTCTTCTGGTTCTGTGTGAATTTGTGAGTTGACAGAGACAGTTGGATGCAGATACTGTATTTACAGAAGCTCTGATTTTAATAATATTTATATATATAATATTTACAAATGAATCCTGAGAGTACCACTGATTACTGTTACTGAGAATTATATCATTTGGGTGTTTTTTTACCTTATCACTATTGCAATTATCTTAGTAGTCTTCAAAAGAAAAAAAAGTCATCAGCACAGAATCCAACCACATCACATGCTATTTCTGGCTCCTCTGGACAATTTGAAAACAGGAAAGTGACTGATGGTCTACAGACCATTCCAATCCTAGCAACATTTAATATTAACAGGTTTAAGTTTCACTACTAGCTTTAACATTTGAAAAAGCTGAACACCTTAATAACTAGGACAGGCAGCTTCTATCTTTAAAAGTATTCCTAGAATAAGCTCATTCTTACATTTCTCAGTGTTTTCTACTTGCCATTGGGCTTCTTTCATTTAAACAGTAAATTTTTATTTGCATCTTCTTTTTGACCTTTGGATTTTTTTTGGAACTTCTCTTTTTAGCTGCAAGGGACAGTTTGAAAACTGCAAACCCCTAAAGCATTAGAAGAGGCAAATAACCAAAGAACCACAGAATTGTCATGGTTGGAAAAGACCTCTAACATCAACACATCCAACCATCAACTTCCCCCCACCCACAGATATATATATATATCACCATGACCCCTAGAGCTTGCCCTGAAGTGCCACATCTACATGTTTTTTTAATACCTCCAGGGATGGTGATTCTACCACCTCCCTAGGCAGCCTGTTCCAGTATGTGACTACTCTTTCAGTGAAGAAATTCTTCCTAATAACTAGTCTAAACCTCCCCTGGTGCAACTTCAGGCCATTTTCTCTAGTCCTATCACTGTTCACTTGAGAGAAGAGGCCAATACCTACCTCCCTACAACCTGCTTTCAGGTAGTTGTAAGAGAGCAAATAGGTCTCCCCTCAGCCTCCTCTTCTCCAAACTAGACATTCCCAGTTCCCTCAGCCTCTCCTCATAGGACTTGTTCTCTAGACCCTTCACCAGCTTGGTTGCCTTTCTCTGAAATTGCTCCAGCAGCTCAATGTCTTTCTTGTAGCAAGGGGCCCAGAACTGAACACAGTACTCGAGGTGCAGCCTCACCAGTGCAGGGTGTACTCACCATAGTACAGGGGCACTATCACTTCCCTTCTCCTGCTGGCCACAATTACTGATACATGCCAGGATGCTGTTGGCCTTCATGGCCACCTGGGCACACTGCTGGCTCATATTCAGCTGGGTGTCAACCAACATCCCCAATTTAAAATTATTTCTTAGGGGGGTTTATTATTATTATTTAAGATTTCTGAAAACTCCAGTTAACAATTATGCAACACTGTAATTATGTACCTATTTAGCCTGTGAAACACATTCCCATCTCTTCCCCTTCGGTTTTTTGGTTTTTTTTTTTTCCTCTCTTTTGCATCATAATTTTAAGAATAAACTTTTCAGAGCAAGGACTGACAGGTAACATGAATTTGCAAAGGATCTAGCATAAACAGGATAAAATAATAAATAAGTATAGTTGGGTAAGGGCAGAGATGATGGGGAAGTATTGGAGTGACAGTGTACACAAACCGAAGAAATCCTTCAGTCAAATGACATGGATGACTCTTATCAACTCAACTAAACAAGATTACTTTATTAACTCTAAACAAATCATTCAAACTTTGTAAGTTGGATAAATACAATTAAAAACAGTTTCTAAAAATGACTAGTATAAAACAGAAAATCCAGAGAATAAATCCTTGTTCATGTATTACGGAAGTGACTGAAGGGAATCAAAAGGACAATTCAGCATAAAGATCATACAGTTAAAATTTCCATTTGAACAGAAAAGCTAAGGTGACTCTTATAACCAATAACCATCTTTTGTTATTGCAGTTAAATATAAATTACTAGTCTGACAACTATTTTAAAGAGAAAGCAGTGCTAAACTGCACCCTTTTTATGTTGGCAACTCTTCACAAGCTCTATTTAAGAACAAAGTGAACTCCTACATTTCATTTATGCAGGCTAAAACATGGTTTTCTCCCATGAGCTCTACACTTTCAAAATATCTCATTCTTGGTCATCTCTACAAACTCATATTTCATTCATAAGATGCATTAAAAAGGAACTTTCAAATTACCCTGTCTCTTACCTACTTTTACTGTTTGTACTGCAATGGACAGTTAAGTGCACATATACCGAGCATTTTCAAGCAGCTGTTACTAAACTGCACTGCAGTGTATTGTATGCTTTTTCAGAGCTAAAACTGAACTGCTGAGCATCATGCTATTTCATGAAATCTACAGCAAAGACCTAAAGAATGACAGATGCTGCAGAGGGAATAACTCTCCATTTTCTCAGACAACCTGGATATGTTTCAGGAAGCAGACCAGCATACATTCCTTTTTTTCAAGCAAAGACAAGAGTAGGAAGAAGCTTGCCCACCTTGGCTAAATTACATGGACTTCTTTACATGCAGAACTACATCAGATAAACCAAATCCTTGAAAGGGCCACTTAGGGGAAGGGACACTTATCAGGTAATTTTCTTCTTCCTCTTAATTTTGAGTGGCAGGAGAAGGTTATTGCTTCTGCCTTCTATCTTGGGTTTTTTTGGAAAAGCTTCTTCAGCAATTAGGCCTAAAATATAATTTAAGAGTTGTCTAGGAGAAACCGGATGAGCCACATATGAAGGGATCTCCCTCCCTCCTCCTTGAAGAGATATATGCTGCCTTAGCGTAAGCACAGATTAGAAGAAAAGTAATAAAATATTCCATTAATTGCTTATGATTAGAATTGGGAAATCCATAGCACCTCAGGCTAACACAACTACAGGCATGGTCTCAGCATTATAGAAGCAGTGGGAGCTGCAGAGAACTACACCAACCACTGACTCTCAAATCCAAAACAAAAACAATAGAACCCCGATTCTTCACTGGATAAGTTCCCTGACCTACATCACCACACCAAGCCATACAAAACAAAACCCCACTTCTGCTGGCACAACTAAAGGAATACTGCAAAGACAGAAAGAAATAGCAGAGAGCAACTCCAGCTCATACTGACACTGCAAGATCTTAAGTGAAACTACAGCCTAAATCCTACTCAAGTATACACTGAGTTGCCCCACTGGCCACAGCATGTTGTAAAACATACTCGCAAATCTTTAACCCCTCCTGGGAATTATTTTAATAGGTTTTTACTAGTTTAAAATGTAAATATAAGTAAAACTGTCTGGACTAAAAATTCAACAGCTTACACACAAAGACAGTAGGTATGAATACACACACAGCAGTAATGTTTGTCCTGTGTCCATTGCACTTTCAGATCATTGTCAAATTGTAAAAAAAAACACAGAACCCACATGTCAGTTAAGTTGCTGACCTGACTCAAAAACAGTCCCTGAACTTTTTTTCCTCACCACTACTTTGGCTAACATGTCACTACAGCATAAACACTTATCAAGTAGTCTAAAACTTTCACAAGCCCATTGAATACACATAACCCTCTCATGCAATTATAAGTAAAAGACATAACCAACCTATGTGTTTCATTATAAGATGGTTCAGGGTATATATTGCTAGTTTCTCTCTTTCAGAACAGTTTTGCAAACATCTATCAAGAGTTAAACCTGTTTTCTTTAAATGCTAAACCCCTACAAAGAGTGGTACAAACTCTGCTTCTATAACATGCTTAAGTTTACTATGGAATCTTCCAGCCCTCACAGAGTTTTTCTAGTTCAAACTACAACTAACTAGCTAGAAGCTAAAACTTTTTTTATTATTATTTTCTCCCTACAATATAGCATTCATAATAAAATGCTTTAATGTGCAAGGAAGCATCATCAGTTAACTAGAACTGCAACTCTATCAACTGAAGGAGTGTCATCACAGGGTTCAAACAAAAAGTAAAAATACAACAGCAGCATATTAGGATGCTCCACCAGTACAGTCATTACAACTGTGCACTGGACAATAGAAATCATCATACAAAGAAGGAAATTCAGATGCTTAAAATAAACATAGTTCATAAGCTACTAGCTAGCCAATGATCTGTTCAAAACAGACTCTTCTGAGTAATCACCCCGTATTAACATTTTAATGGATCTGAAAAAAAATGAGAAAATTCCTGCCTTGTACCAAGAGAAAAGTCAGCTGTTAAAACTGGTATTACCGAGAAAAAGAAAATGAACAGGATTGGCAACTGCATTGAAACATTGCAACATTGCAGTGTCACTGTTATATGGCAAAATTAAGAGGTATTGTTGACTTAAAGCTACCCCAACAAATGCCAAAGAATAGGTAATATTTATCATTCAAGAAAAGCTACCATTACAGAAATCAAGTTAAGACACGAGCAATATGCCAAACTTGCAGGATGATTAACCATCATGGCAAGAACATGGCCTTGATCTGTAAGATTCACAATTATTAAAAAAAGCCTCCAGGATCTAATTCTATTCACAGAATTCTGGGGTGTATGTTCATTTGTATCTTGACACATTAAAAAAAATTTGTCTCCAAGGATAGGATGCAAAAAATGGGAAGGTAGCTAATGACAACACTGAGGTTCCAGGGAGTTTGATTCAGACTTCCTTTGTAAAGGGGCAGCCTCTCTGAGAAGGATGAAAGTCAAAGTAGATTAGAAGTCACCTAACCTCTTAGTAGTTCCCTGGAAACTTCTCAACAGACAAAACAATAGAAACAGGCTTTACAAAATTGAGATGTAGAAACCAATCCAACCCTGTGTAACTCATCTTCTCCAAAGATCTTTAGGGAAGAAAATGGTCCCCAGAAATACCTGTTCCCTCAGAATGGCCAACTATGTTGGAGAAAAGTCTTCTAAAGCTTTAAGAACTTAGCAGTAATGAAATACAAACAAGCAATAATGAAATACAAACAATATTTACACAAATTTTCCTTCTCATTTCTCCTAAACTATGCTGTTTCTCAAGGACTGTCATAATCAAAATTCTCTACTTCAAACCCTTTTATTTCATTCCTGTTATTTCAGGGAATTAAACTTTTAAAAATTATCTATAAAAATAACAACCTTTCAGTTCTTTTAATTAGGTGGTGGTGGTTACCTCAGATTTTATCTGAAAACCTAGTACCATATTTGGTCATCATGCAAAGGCATCAATTTTAATGTGCAAGCCAAAGCTATGCAAAAAACTGCTGAGAATTTACTTCATGTGTCATGTTCCAAGGAAGCACTGGCTTTTGATGGAAGGAACAACCTTAGTAATTACAGTAGAAGGTGAAGACGTGAATGGTTTATGGATGAAACCACAGTATTTAACTTAGAGTATATAACACAGTATCTGCTGTCAAAGATTTCGTTGCAGCAACACTTCTGAAGTAGAATATTCTCCATCCAGGATGGTTCTGGACACAAGAATGTCACTTCCCTTTATGTTAAATGAAATGGGCTAGGGAGACTCTACTGATGTATTTGCAGGCCTGTTTGTCCTGTTGTTTCACTGGCCCTGAATGGAATAGGAAAACTGGGAAAGAAATATGGCTTCATCCTAGTTGCCTCAAGACATGGTCTTATCTCTGGACAAAATAATAATTTCTTAACCTGAAGCAATTGAAAAGACAGTGTTTCTGCTAAAGCAAAACAGAACCACACCTGCTCAAAGCCTGAACTTCACAAAGCTCTATTTTGTGTTAGAAAAATTTTAGGTTAGCACAACCTGCCACTCTTAATCACTGAAAAAAAGAATCTGAAGCACAATCAGCCAGTCAACAGACTGTGGTTTGCCTGCTTACATTTTCTGCTGAAGAGAAATATTGTGTCTCCATCATCATCAAAACAGATGAGAAAAATGAATAAAGTGCACAGAAATTCTAAAGAAGATCCCAAATACACCACTCTTCTCAGTCATACTGCTCTCCAGTGACACCGTGGAGACAGAGAATATGAACAGAAGGAGCCAGGATGAGTTTTAATGATTCATAAAGCCATAGAAAGTTAGGGGTTGGAAGGGATCTTGAAATATCATCTAGTCCAACCCCCCCTGCCAAAGCAGGGTCACCTACAGCAGGACACATAAGAATGGATTCACACGGGTTTTGAATGTCTCCAGGGAAGGAGACTCCACAACCTCCCTGGCCAGCCTGTTCCAGTGCTCTGTCACCCTCCATGAAAAAAATTATTCCTTATATTTATACAGAATCACCTATGCTCCAGTTTATAACCATTGTCCCTTGTCCTATTATTAGTCACCCCTGAGAAAAGCTTTACTCCATCCTCCAGGCACTTGCCCCTTACATATTTATAAACATGAATTAGGTCATCCTTCATTCTCCTCCAAGCTGAAGAAACCCAGCTCCCTAAGCCTTTCCTCATAAGGGAGATGTTCCACACCCTTAATCATCTTAGTTGTTCTGCGCTGGACTGTCAGTATAGCTTTTGAGCTGGAAACGTGGGAAGAAATTGGGAAGTCCCTATGGGATGAAGTTAGCAAAGGATCTAAGGAGGCTGAAAAATTAGCCACTTTATGGAGACTGATTCGAGACACATTAAAATAAATGAAAAGTGATAAGGCAGCAGCAGCCTCAGCGCTCGCTGCCTTATCACCTAATCTAGCAGTACCAAGGAATGCTCAAAATATGGACTCGACCTCTAAACAGTTATTTGAGACACCTAAAATACCCCCACCAGCACATGCGGGGGCTATACTGATTGAAGGTCAGCCAACTGTGCCATTTGACCCTGTGGTTCAGACAAAAAATAAAAATGGGACCGAGAAGCAAAACCAAAAGCGACTGAAAACACCACCACCAGCAGAATCATCGGACCCCCCCCTNCTCCTTTTCAACAATTACAGTTTTGTTGCAAGTGGCGTACAGACCTTGGGAGCAGGTCTTGAGAAACTAGCAAGGAATGTGCTGAGAAGAGAGATTAGTTGAGTATATAGAACATGAAGAAAAGTAAACTGTCATTGAAGATAAAGGGTTGAAATATTACACATGTAATTGAAAGGGTTGAAAAATTACGCATGGTTGGTGGTGGGAGTCAGATAATAAGTTAAACAAGCATGAGAGATTTGTAATTAGTGGATGTCTGTCTACCATTATTTGCATAATGTATGTAACTGTTTTGTCTACCGTTATCTGCATGATGTATCTAACTGTTTTGTAACTGAAGCACATGAAATTCCGCACGAAGGTCTCATAGTAAAAGGGTATAAAAGCTGAACCAAAATGGAGGATTTTTGGCATCCTGATTTGGGACGCTAGTCCCCAGGTTTCCCGGGACCCGAATAAAGCACCACATCAAACTGACACTCTGTTGGTTTGTGTCTCTACTTTGGGCAACAGTTTTCTGGCGACCCAGATGGGACTCCGGGGGCGGCTGGGGCAGTTCACGTGCTGATCCACTCCAAGCCAGCACCAGGTGATTCCTGGAGGAGACATCAACCCGTGCCCCGACCCTGCGCCCGACGGACGACCATAAGGTAAGCCCGAAGGTGCTTTATTCTTTATAGGTCGGTTGGTATTAAGGGTTGGTTATTGGGAAGCCTAGGCGCTGGTCGTAAGACACAGCAAGTATAAGGCTGTGCAGTTCCAGCACTTGCCGCTCGCGGCGACGAGCACAGGCAGGTTTGGTATTTGGTACGGGAATTTGGTAATCGGTCGCATATTGGTTTTTGTGTGTGTGAGTGCGCGCAAGTACGAGGGTCAGCATGCTACCGTTTAAAACTTTCAGAGCTCTGTCTTGTAACGAAAAAGATGTTCCTGAGGATTCGCCTCTCGGTTGTTTGTTAAAGCATTGGAAAGAGGGTAATTTTGGGCAGGAATTGCGGAGGAGGACTTTGATTGATTATTGTAATCATATGTGGCCTAAATATGAAACGGGGGGAATGCAGTGGCCATGGAATGGTACAATAACTCCTGAAATATTAAGTTCTATGATGAATTTCTTGCGGGAAAAAGAGAAATGGGATGAAATACAGTATTTGGATTTGTTCTATTATCTAAAAGGAAAACCTGAGTGGCAAGAGGCTTGTGGACTGTTAAGAACCNGGTGGGGTGGGAGTGTGGGTCCGGTAACTAGATGGAAGGGAATTATTCGAAATGCTACAGTTGAAGGAGAAATGGTTCCCAACATGGGTCCAATGGCTTCTCCAGTGATTGTGGAACCAGGGAGAAGAGGTCAATGGGTTGCATTAGATTGGAAAATGATAAAAGAAGCCAAAGCTGCCATTACACAGTACAGTTTGAAACCGTCATTTACACAATCTCTTTTGCAACATCTTTTAACTACTCAATTGTTGACGCCATATGACACAAAAATGCTCATTAATACTCTGTGAACTCCTTTTCAACAATTACAGTTTTGTTGCAAGTGGCGTACAGACCTTGGGAGCAGGTCTTGAGAAACTAGCAAGGAATGTGCTGAGAAGAGAGATTAGTTGAGTATATAGAACATGAAGAAAAGTAAACTGTCATTGAAGATAAAGGGTTGAAATATTACACATGTAATTGAAAGGGTTGAAAAATTACGCATGGTTGGTGGTGGGAGTCAGATAATAAGTTAAACAAGCATGAGAGATTTGTAATTAGTGGATGTCTGTCTACCATTATTTGCATAATGTATGTAACTGTTTTGTCTACCGTTATCTGCATGATGTATCTAACTGTTTTGTAACTGAAGCACATGAAATTCCGCACGAAGGTCTCATAGTAAAAGGGTATAAAAGCTGAACCAAAATGGAGGATTTTTGGCATCCTGATTTGGGACGCTAGTCCCCAGGTTTCCCGGGACCCGAATAAAGCACCACATCAAACTGACACTCTGTTGGTTTGTGTCTCTACTTTGGGCAACAGTTTTCTGGCGACCCAGATGGGACTCCGGGGGCGGCTGGGGCAGTTCACGTGCTGATCCACTCCAAGCCAGCACCAGGTGATTCCTGGAGGAGACATCAACCCGTGCCCCGACCCTGCGCCCGACGGACGACCATAAGGTAAGCCCGAAGGTGCTTTATTCTTTATAGGTCGGTTGGTATTAAGGGTTGGTTATTGGGAAGCCTAGGCGCTGGTCGTAAGACACAGCAAGTATAAGGCTGTGCAGTTCCAGCACTTGCCGCTCGCGGCGACGAGCACAGGCAGGTTTGGTATTTGGTACGGGAATTTGGTAATCGGTCGCATATTGGTTTTTGTGTGTGTGAGTGCGCGCAAGTACGAGGGTCAGCATGCTACCGTTTAAAACTTTCAGAGCTCTGTCTTGTAACGAAAAAGATGTTCCTGAGGATTCGCCTCTCGGTTGTTTGTTAAAGCATTGGAAAGAGGGTAATTTTGGGCAGGAATTGCGGAGGAGGACTTTGATTGATTATTGTAATCATGTGTGGCCTAAATATGAAACGGGGGGAATGCAGTGGCCATGGAATGGTACAATAACTCCTGAAATATTAAGTTCTATGATGAATTTCTTGCGGGAAAAAGAGAAATGGGATGAAATACAGTATTTGGATTTGTTCTATTATCTAAAAGGAAAACCTGAGTGGCAAGAGGCTTGTGGACTGTTAAGAACCATAGAAGTAGAAAATGATAAATGCGCTGGCTGTAAAGAGCATAAAATACGTTCTCGGAAGAGGAGGAGGATGTGTCTTTGCTGGTCGCCCCAAGTGCGCCACCCCCTGAGGCTCTCCCGGTAAATCCGGCTAGAACGCCTCCTCCTCTCTCACTTAAGGAGGAGATAGAGGAGGAGGATTGGGTCGATCAGCCAAGAACGCCGCTTGCGGAGCGGACTCGGAGGGGTAGTGCTGGAATGGGTAGAGGCTTTGGTGGTTTTGGGAATACAGGGGAACGCGGAAGGTTAGGACCTAGCCAGTGTGCCTTTTGCAAAGGACTGGGACACTGGAAAAACCAATGTCCACTCAACCAGGGAGTTCCGGTGAGGGGGGGCTTCCCGAGTAATGGAGGAAATCCCGGCGGATTGAATCCGTTCGCGGGAAATCCACAAGGGGTCGCTCAAGCCTTTATGATGGGAAATTACCAGAACCAAAGCTGACTAGATAACGACCTTAAGGTTATATTAGAAGTCGAAGGGGAACCGATGGAATTCAGGATAGATACAGGGGCTAGTTACTCGGCAATGAACAAATTAAAGGGACCTCTAAGTGACTCTACGGTATTGGTTGTTGGGGTATCTGGGGAAGTTGAAGAAAGGACATTCCTGCGGCCACTTGATATAAAATTTGGGGGAAAGGAATTTGATCACCAATTTCTGTATATGCCAAACAGCCCAGAGTCCCTGCTCGGGAGAGACTTGCTTTCNAAGTGGTAAAAACAGTTCTGAAAGAAATCATCCCTAGATTTGGGGTGCCGGTAGGGCTATCATCCGATAGGGGTCCTCATTTCACTGCAGGGGTCATGCAGGAGATTTCTGTAACGCTAGGAATAACTTGGAATCTGCACACGCCCTGGAGACCCCAATCAAGTGGTAAGGTAGAGCGGATGAATCAAACACTGAAAAACCAAATTAAGAAAATATGTCAAGAAGCAAAAATCCAGTGGCCACAGGCATTGCCTTTAGCTCTGTTAAGGGTTAGAATCAAACCAAGGGAAAGGATAGGGGTAAGTCCGTACGAAATTTTGTACGGCAAACCCTACCATGCTGCTACCTACCGGGGGGACCCTCATTTAGTGGGGGATCAGGTGATATTAAATTATGTATTGTCTCTGAATAAGACTCTTACAGCACTCAGAGGAGCCTTGCAGTGGAACCGACCCCTACCCCTGGAAAATCCGGCCCACGACATCCTTCCAGGAGACCAAGTCTACATAAGGAACTGGTCAGTGGAGCCACTGAAGGAGACATGGGACGGTCCTCACCAGGTGATCATGACCACCTACACGGCTGTCAAGGTCGACGGGATCGACAACTGGATTCACTACACCAGGGTCAAGAAGGTCCCTACGCAATGGTCAGTAGAACCTTTGTCTCCAACAAGGATGGTGTTCAGAAGCAAACCTTAGGGATAGTGATTTTCCTGAGCTTGATTATGTTAACAGAAACCTTTGTAAAAGTTGATGTACCAGAATCTTATCTACTGAGACCTGAGGGATCTGATGTTAATCTGACCTGTTTGTTTACTGATGATCAGGGAGGTGGATCCACTGAAATTATCGTGGGGTGGAGATGGGTTACGAAGGATGAACTGATTACGGAGGGGGTAAAGACAGTTTGGGATGAGTCGCACAAGGAAGGAGCAACTATCCTGCAGATACCCAATGTGACCCGGAAGAACGAAGGGAAGTATATTTGCTTAGTGCAGGTACGGGGCAGTTTTGATTATGGGGATGTGCAGTTTCTTGCAATAAATACATCCTATGTGGAAAAAGATAGGAGAGTGACGCGACAGGTTACTGACGTCAGAAAATTGACCAAGGGCAGAGGCCAAGAAAATTTGGTAATAGGACTGATCAGAGATTTCGGCCTCATGCAAAATGTAACAGAAATCACAGCTTGTTTACCATTACCCCAGGCAGCGGGTGAACCCATACCATGGGGAATAATACCTGTGACTGAAATGCCGGAGTCATTGAGGAATGTTTCCTGGACATGCCGGTTTGTCCCTAAGACAGTAGAGGCATGGAAGGATCTATGTATGACCATTCAAGTAATGACCAAAGCTGATTGTAAATTAAAGCCTAACTATTATAACTGGATTCAGAACACGAGGAGATGTCTAGTCAACTTCCCGATAGATGAAGCATGGAACAAAGTTACAATAAGGACTAATATCACACGAAATGAGATGAGCTGTCAAAATATTACTCAGAATCATGACACATGGAAAGATTGGAAGACCTTGTGGGGACCCAGTATCCTAGAACATTACACTTATCTCGGGAAAGTACAATGGTGCATTCAGTGGTCAGGGAATAGAAATCAGTCTTATTATAAAGTCCCTATTACATCTACCTCCTTCAGACAGTTTCAAGCCCAAAGGGAGGAATGGAATTGTACAGAAGTATTTACATGTGACACTCCGGAAGATCGAATAGGACTAATACCAGTAAAGATGCCATTAAAGTGGGGATGTGAATGTAGGGGATATAATCATACTATAAGT
>JAAWXA010000116.1:28899-59146 GCA_038090715.1 Florisuga fusca
TTTCTAAAGTCTCCTTTCCAGACACAGACTGTCCAGACAAAGGGACAGGCTGGAGAGGTGGGCCCATGCAAACTTCATGAGGTTCAAGAAGGACAAGCACAAGGTGCAGCACAAGGTCCTGCACCTGGGTTGGGGCAATCCCCAGCACAAATAAAGGTTTGGCAGAGCATGGACTGAGCGCAGCCCTGAGGAGGAGGAGGACTTGGGGGTGCTGGTTGATGAGAAGCTCAGCACCAGCTGGCAAAGTATGCTGGCAGCCCAGGAAGCTAAGCATGTCCTGAGCTACACAAAAAGCAGCGTGGCCAGCAGGTCAGGGGAGGAGATTCTGCTCCTCTGCTCCACTCTGGTGAGACCCCACTGCAGTGCTGGGTCCAGTTCTGGAGCCCCAAGCACAAAAAGGACAAGGAGCTGTTAGAACAAGTACAGAGGAGGCTCCAAAGATGAGCAGAGGGCTGATCACCAGGAGGTCCGTAGGACAACCCAATCAGGTCCAATCAGGGATGGCTTTGGAGTAAGGGAAGGTTGCTGAGGCCTTTATTAATTTTGGTCTTTACAAGCTGCAGGGATGGAGATGACACAAGCTCTCTGGTAGATGTGTTTGAGTGTCTTGATGAGAAGCAAGTTTTTAAGTTTTTCCTCCCTTTTTTCAGATGATGTCCATTGGTCCTCACCCTCCCATCACGCACACCCAGGAAGGTATCATCATTTCTTGATGATACCAAACGAGTTATCACAGAATCATAGAATATGCTGAGTAGGAAGGGACACATCAGGATGATCAAGTCCAACTCCTGTTGTTGCCCGAAGTAGAGACACAAACCAACAGAGTGTCAGTTTATGCGGTGTCGGTAATGCTTTCCCTTGCAGGACCAATCAGGCAAAAGAAGTGGTAAAAACACTGCTGAAAGAAATCATCCCTAGATTTGGGGTGCCGTTAGGGCTATCATCCGATAGAGGTCCTCATTTCACTGCAGGGGTCGTGCAGGAGATTTCTGTAACGCTAGGAATAACTTGGAATCTGCACACGCCCTGGAGGCCCCAATCAAGTGGCAAGGTAGAGCGGATGAATCAAACACTGAAAAAACAAATTAAGAAAATTTGTCAAGAAGCAAAAATCCAGTGGCCACAGGCATTGCCTTTAGCTCTGTTAAGGGTTAGAATCAAACCAAGGGAAAGGATAGGGGTAAGTCCGTACGAAATTTTGTACGGCAAACCCTACCATGCTGCTACCTACCAGGGGGACCCTCATTTGGTGGGGGATCAGGTGATATTAAATTATGTGTTGTCTCTGAATAAGACTCTTACAGCACTCAGAGGAGCCTTGCAGTGGAACCGACCCCTACCCCTGGAAAATCCGGCCCACGACATCCTTCCAGGAGACCAAGTCTACATAAGGAACTGGTCAGTGGAGCCACTGAAGGAGACATGGGACGGTCCTCACCAGGTGATCATGACCACCTACACGGCTGTCAAGGTCGACGGGATCGACAACTGGATTCACTACACCAGGGTCAAGAAGGTCCCTACGCAATGGTCAGTAGAACCTTTGTCTCCAACAAGGATGGTGTTCAGAAGCAAACCTTAGGGATAGTGATTTTCCTGAGCTTGATTATGTTAACAGAAACCTTTGTAAAAGTTGATGTACCAGAATCTTATCTATTGAGACCTGAGGGATCTGATGTTAATCTGACCTGTTTGTTTACTGATGATCAGGGAGGTGGATCCACTGAAATTATCGTGGGGTGGAGATGGGTTACGAAGGATGAACTGATTACGGAGGGGGTAAAGACAGTTTGGGATGAGTCGCACCAGGAAGGAGCAACTATCCTGCAGATACCCAATGTGACCCGGAAGAACGAAGGGAAGTATATTTGCTTAGTGCAGGTACGGGGCAGTTTTGATTATGGGGATGTGCAGTTTCTTGCAATAAATACATCCTATGTGGAAAAAGATAGGAGAGTGACACGGCTGGTTACCAACGTCAGAAAATTGACCAAAAACAGAGACCAAGAAAATTTGGTAATAGGACTGATCAGAGATTTCGGCCTCATGCAAAATGTAACAGAAATCACAGCTTGTTTACCATTACCCCAGGCAGCGGGTGAACCCATACCATGGGGAATAATACCTGTGACTGAAATGCCGGAGTCATTGAGGAATGTTTCCTGGATATGACGGTTTGTCCCTAAGACAGTAGAGGCATGGAAGGATCTATGTATGACCATTCAATTAATGACCAAAGGTGATTGTAAATTAAAGCCTAACTATTATAACTGGATTCAGAACACGAGGAGATGTCTAGTCAACTTCCCAATAGATGGAGCATGTAAAAAAGTTACAATAAGGACTAATATCACACGAAATGAGATGAGCTGTCAAAATATTACTCAGAATCATGACACATGGAAAGATTGGAAGACCTTGTGGGGACCCAGTATCCTAGAACATTACACTTATCTCGGGAAAGTACAATGGTGCATTCAGTGGTCAGGGAATAGAAATCAGTCTTATTATAAAGTCCCTATTACATCTACCTCCTCCAGACAGTTTCAAGCCCAAAGGGAGGAATGGAATTGTACAGAAGTATTTACATGTGACACTCCGGAAGATCGAATAGGACTAATGCCAGTAAAGATGGCATTAAAGTGGGGATGTGAATGTAGGGGATATAATCATACTATAAGTATAAGAACCATCATTGCAATATGGTCCTCAATATTGATGTATATTGTGGTGCATAGTGCACTGGTGTTTAATACAGAGATAAAAAACTTGGTTGGTAATTACACTTTCAATTTTGGTTTGGGAGATTGTACCACTTCATCTTATTTTGGGCTGACTACACCAGATTTTAGTAGCAATAGCATTTCATTTTTTAATCTTCTGGTGGATGTTGTTAATTTTTCTCATATATTGGTGAGGAGTAAGACAAAAACCAAAGTCATGAGAATGAGTATGCCTTTTCGGAGACCGAGAGTTGCTGTTCGGAGAGTGAGAGCTGCCCCTGGTACAGAGAGCACCTCCACTCCTGCCTCCGCAGCCACTTCTCGCCCCGCCTCACGCAAGGGCACAACTCAGAAACGGCTGGCGAGCATCACCAGCGTATCTGCTACAGCTGCATTCTCTGCTCCCACAGACGCTACTGCTGCTCAGAAAGTGAACCGTGCTGCAGACACCACAGCAAAGAAAAGAAAAAAAAAGAAAAAAAAGAAAATCAAAAGCAAAAAAAAAAAAAAGCAAAAGCAAAAATACCCACAAAAAAAAAAAAAAGCAAAAAAGGAAAAAAAACAAACAAAAAAAAAGCAGGGGAAAGATCATATGCCTTCATGAGAGCACTAATAAGTAAACAACAACACCTTCAATCAAAATGCTCATTACAACAATTGGGCCCAAAATGTAATGACAAACTCGAAATTTGGGGTACAGCAGAAAGGGTTCTTGTGGCTTTGTTTGTCCTGCACGTAGCAGCAGGAAAAGCCCTTGGCAATATATACAAACTAGCCTGTTGCACTGCTAAGCAGATGAATTTAACTTCTGATATATTAACACAGATGCTAAAAGATGTTGATAGTGTCAGACATGCAGTTTCACAAAATCGTGCTCCCACTGACTTTTTATTGTTAGCTTTTAGGTCATGTTTGTTAAGACTTTGATGGAATGTGTTGCATGAACTTGTGTCCTGGTTTGGGCCAGGATAAAGGTGATTTTCTGGTTTGTACTTCTGCTTTCAGCTAAGTTTCTTGTAAGTAGCTGCACTTGCTGAAATTAACAGCAAGTTTCTCAGACAGTGTCTGCTTCTAGGACTGATAACACTGGATGTTTATAGTTACTGCCAGACACTGGTATGCAGACCCAAGGATACTGCTCAGCTCTGAGGAACATTTTACCCTCCAGAAGGAGTAAAGAGGTCCCACCTGACCCCTCCTTTGGGGAGGACCGAGACAAGATAGATGCCAGAGCTGACCAAACAGAGTATTCCATCCCATACACGTCATACTCAGTATAAATTTGAGGGATCACGAGGGTCAAACACCTTCCTGCCCCTTCTTCCTATTCTTCCTGCCTTTTCCTTCGCTGGTTCCCTTTTTGCTTCGGCATCCTGGGAGGATTCCGCCCGTTCCTCTGACTGTGATCCTGATCCGTGCCAGCCTGAATCTGTGTGTTCCTGCCTCCAGCTCCCAACTGCTACTGACCCCAGGAGTCCAGCCTGGACTTTCCCAGGGATGCCCTGCAGCCTCGGTGGTGACGTGAGAGTTATTGGGGAAAAGCGGGGAGGAACGCGGTATCAATTTTCCTGTATATTTGTATATATTTAGTAATTTTACCTATTTATCATTACTGTTTCATTAAAGTTGTATAGTTTAGTTTCCAACCCATAAGTCTCTTTCCCTTATTCTCTCTCCTTTCCTTATCAGGGAGGAGAGGGGGATTAATAGAAAACATCTGTTATTCGGTTTAATTTCCGGGCCAGTGTTAAACCGTGACAACTTGTCTGATCATTCGGAGTCGATTCACAACCCAATACAATTGATTAAGATAACATGAAAAAATTAATTGTTGCATATACTGGGTTAGACAAATGATTAAACCGCTTAGTGATAGGGAGATAGCTTAGGGATTTAATTAGACAAGGCTTATCAATTATATTAGTTATTATTGCTTTTGTATTATTAGTATGTTGTTTTTGGCGATGTATCATTAGCATGTTATCTCGCAAGTCTGGATTGCTCAAAAACAAAAAGGGAGAATTGTTGGAGAGTTTTTGGAAGAAAATGGACATGTGAGCAATCCTGACTATTTAGCTATAGCCAGAGTGAGCTAAGGACCTTAAGGCCCAGCTGCAAGGTTACTAAAAGATCAGCTACATGCAAAAGATAAGGAACTTGGCTTCAGAAAAGAAGAATAACAGGATGGGAAAGCATCTCATAGACAATACATAAAGAGTTGTATATAACCAGTTAGATAGTGCCCTGTGGCATTTGAAGAATGTGCTGTACCAATCAGCAATATGCTTATATTATGTTATCAGCCTGACTGTGTATAAAAGGGCTACCGCTACTCTCAATAAATTGCAATACTTTGATTATATTAATCTGTGTGTTGTCCACTGATCTCACACGTATTCCCTCATCCAGGTCATCAATAAATATATTGAATAGTACTGGTGCCAGTACTGACCCTTGAGGGACTCCACTAGAAACAGACTTCCAACTAGACTCCATCCCATTGACTACAACTCTTTGACTTCTATCCTTTAACCAGCTCCTGATCCACCTTGCTACCCAATCATCCAGGCCTCACTTCTTCAGTTTAGCTCCAAGGATGCTGTGGGACACGGTGTCAAATGCCTTCCTGAAATCAAGATAAACTATGTCTACTGCTCTGCCATCATCCATCCATCTGGTTACATCCTCATAGAAGGCTATCATATTGGTCAGACATGACTTCCCCTTAGTAAAGCCATGTTGACTGCTCCTGATAAGCCTCTTGTCCTTGATGTGCCTGGAGACAGCACCAAGAATGAGTTGTTCCACCACCTTTCCAGGGATGGAGGCGAGGCTGACTGGTCTGTAGTTACCCAGGTCCTCTTTCCTGCCTCTCCTGTTCCCAACGACTTACCAAAGATGATGGAGAGCGTCCAGGACCTATGGATTTTTGGATGTCCAGACTCATTAACTGATCCTTAACCCAGTCCTCATCAACCAAGGCAAATTCATCCTTTACCCTGACTTCCTCAGCAGCCTTAGGGGCCTGGGGCTCCTGAGGACATCCTCCAGCTGTATACACAGAGGCAAAGAAGGCGTTTAGCAATTCTGTCTTCTTTGTGTCCTCTGTTACCAGGGCACCCACCTCATTCAGCAGTGGGCCTACATTGCCTCTAGTGTTAGTTTTATCTGCTATGTATTTGAAGAAGCCCTTCCTATTGTCCTTAACTTCTCTTGCAAGGTTTAATGCAAGGAGGCTTTAGCTTTTCTAGTTGCCTCTGCATTCTCAGACAACAGTCTTATATTCTTCCCAAGTGGCCAGCCCTTCCTTCCACAATCCATAGCTTCTCTTCTTCCATTTGAGTTCCTAGCAGTTCCTTATTCAACCATACTGGTCTCCTAGTTCCCTTTCTTGTTTTCCTTCCCATTGGGATGCATCGGTCTTTAGCTCTGAAGAAGGTCCTTGAATATTAACCAATCATCTTGGGCCCCTGTACCTTCTAGTACCCTGTCCCATGGGATTTCCCCTAGCAATTGTTTAAAGAGGTTGCAGACTGGTACATTGCAACACTGGCACAAAACCAGCTACACACCCTTTATTACTGCTTCCCACCTCGAGTGGATGGCAGACAGAAGGCCATCCCTAGGGTCATCCTCAGTGAGACTGGCTTTATTCCTCTCCCCCTTCAAGTCTAGTTTAAAGCCCTCTCAATGAAGGCTACTAACTCCTGAGAGAAGATCTTTTTCCCACACTGAAATAGGTGTACCCCATCCTTTGCCAGGAGGCTCAATGATGAAAGAACCCAAAGCCCTGCCGTTGACACCAGTCCCTAAGACATGGATTAACCTGTTGGATCTTCCTGCTAGTTCCCTCATCCATCACTGGCATTAGAGGGATGGAGGAGAACACAATTTGCATGCCTGATCCCTTAACTAGTTGTCCCAGGGCCCTGAAATCTGTCACAATCGCTTTTGTAGCTCTTGATACCAATTTATCGCTACCCACCTGAAAGACCAAAAGTGGGTGGTAATCAGAAGGCCTCACTAGGGTTGGAAGTTTACTTGTCATGTCCCTTATCCTGGCCCCAGGGAGGCAGCAGACTTCCCTAATTGAAGATTGCAGATTTCCTTATCAAGAAAAAGCAACAAAAAACCCTACCTACATGCTTGCACCAAGCATGGTGACCCAAATAACTGCCTTTTGAACTGAAATTATCTATTTGCCTCCTTTGGTTGGGTATTTAAATTCAAACCCATTAACATGCTCTTCAGTACCTCAATTCTAGTATGTCACGTCATTGTGGACTTGTAAAACTCTGTATTTTCCCCAATTAAGTCTTACTTGGAAGAATCTAATTTACAGTACCTAGCTTGTACTCAGACATTTTCTTACTGATTTCAGTGACTAGACTGAAACGTTGCATTGGATGTAAGACAAAATTTTAGTGGGGATCTGATTGGTGAAACAAATGTTTTGCTTAACATGTTCATGGCATGAAGAGAACATCAATGAGCAAGCATCTAATAGTCCACTTGTCACTAATGTAATAATTATGAGTCCTCTGGCTGTACTTGAGATATTTTCCTGTGTCTGGCATGATCCTAAACATTTTAAATTTTTACTTTGTCATACATCTTCAATGATCCACTTCCATTTATAAACTTACCTTTAATTACCATGAAATCTTCTGTACCACTTTCAAGATAAACTGTCTTTTCCCATAATTTAATTTTTGAACATCCCCTTAAAAGCAACAGTAACATTTCTGAAATGCATTCTAAACAAAACACTGAGTCAGCCATATAATCTCTACCATGAACTTTTCCTGCATGTTTATCTCCACCTGCTGCAAGATGTCCTCAAGAGTAATTGAAAGGCTACAGATTAACAGACTACAAATCAACTTAGGTCCACCTAATGAACACACCCAACCAGCAGTGTTTTACAATTAGGCTGTAGCTATAACTTCATCCTTAAACATCCAGAGGTATGTTTGTCCAGAGACAAAGCTACATAATCATCAGGAATGTCCAATGACATACCGTGCAGATATGTCTTAGAATAACCCAGCCCCATCTTTCTACAAAGACAATCTGATTCTAAAACTGCAAAGAAAAAGTAAGCTATAACTTTTAGTTAGCCTTAATACATGCAGCTCTTCACAGGATGAGCCATGTTTCAAGAACTGCAGGTGCCCCTTGAAAAAGGTTTAAGACTTTATAGAGTTTCAAAAACACAATCCATAATAGATCAGTTCTTTTTCTTTTTTTCTTACTATATATAAGTATCACACATTACAAAGAACCCAACCAAGTCCCAGAGAGGATCATGGGCACTAGATTTCATCCCATTGTTTATTTGCATTCAGTATCTAGCCAAAGGGAACCCAAAATCATAGAACTGTTAGGGTTGGAGGAGACCTTACAGATCATCAAGATCCAACCTCCCTACCATGGGCAGGGACACCACCCACTAGACTGGGTTGCACAAGACCTCATCCAACCTGACACTGAACACTTTCAGGGAGGGGGCAGCCACAACCTCCCTAAACAACCTATTCCAGTATCTTACTACCCTCATGGTAAATAATTTTTTCCTAATATCTAACCTAAATCTACCTTCTTTCAGTTTAAAACCATTACCCCTTGTCCTGTCACTACCCTCTCTGATGAAAAGCCCTACCCCAGCCTTCCTGTAGGCCTCCTTCAAGTACTGGAAGGCAACTATAAGATCCCCCCAGAGCCTTCTCTTCTCCAGGCTGAATAGCCCCAACTCTCTCAGCCTGTCATCATAGCAGAGGTGCTCCAACCCTCTGATCAACTTTGTGCCCCTTCTCTGGATGCTCTCCAGCAGGTCTGTATCTTTCTTGTGCTGAGGGCTCCCAAGCTGTACTCAGTATTCCAGGTGCAGTCTCACAAGAGCAGAGGGGCAGAATCACCTCCCTAGCCCTGCTGGACATACTTCTTTTGATGCAGCCCAGGATGCGGTTGGCCTTCTGGAATGTGAACGCACACAGGTGGCTCATGTCAAGCTTCTTATCTACTACCACCCCCAAGTCCTTTTCCTCAAGGCTCCTCTCTACACATTCTCCCCCCAGCCTGTATTTGTGCCTGGGGTTGCACAGACCCCATGCAGGACCTTGCACTTGGCCATGTTGAACTTCATTAGGTTGGCACGGGCCCACCTCTCCAGACTATCAAGGTCCCTCTGGATGACCTGCCTTCCCTCTAAGGTGTCAACCACACCACACAGCTTGGTATCATCAGAAAACTTGCTGAGGATACACTCTGCCCCAATGTCCATGTTGCTGACAAAGATGTTAAATAGCACTGGTCCCAATACTGACCCCTGAGGAACAACACTCGTCACTTGCCTCCACTTGGACACTGAACTACTGACCACAACTCTCTGGGTGCGGCCATCCAATCAATTACATATCCGCTGAGTTGTCCACCTGTCAAATCCATGTCTTGTCAGTTTGGAGACCAGGATGTTGTGTGGGACGGTATCAAATGCCTTGCACAAATCCAGGTAGATGACATCAGGTGCTCTGCCACTATCTACCATCACTGTACCTTTGTTGTAGAAGGCCACCAAATTGGTCAGCCATGATATGCCCTTAGTGAAGCCATGTTGGCTGCCACTTCCTTATTTTCCATGTGCCCCAGCAGATTTTCTAGGAGGATTTGTTCCATGATCTTGTCGGGCACAGAGGTGAGACTGACTGGCCTGTAGTTCCCCAGGTCTTTTTTGCCCTTTTTCAAAATAGGGACTATGTTACCTTTTTTCCAGTCAGTGGGAACCTCACCAGACTGCCATGACCTCTCAAATACAATGGAAATGAATTGTTGAGCTCCACTGATGTTGGCTCTCCATAATCTAGAAGGCGCATTCAATTGCTGACAAAGCTTACCACAAGCGAGATAAAAAGTATCAAGTCTACAAAAGAGATAGGTAATTTTGGCTTTGTGGAGCAAACAGATTGCCATCCATGATCTTTGTACGTCAGAGTCAGCTCAACTTTATCTCTAATACAGAAGAACATTTTGAATGGTATGATCAACTGTATATTTTAGGATTGAGCATGCTGTGTTTTGATAGGCCTATACATAGTAATTCAGTGAACTGTTCTAAAAAAAATTTTCAAATATGCACTATGCCCTTTAAGATAAGAACCCTAAAATTTGACAATCTCTTGCTCTTTATGGACTACATAGTTGAATAATTGCAAAAGAAAGTAATTGGTAAACAAGGTAAAGAGCTTAGGAAAAAAGGTGGCTGTAATAATTTTTTAATTGTTTTCTATTGTTCTATTAACACATTGCATCTTATCCTCTGTAAAAGCAGCCTAAGCACTCAACTCTGCCCTTCTCCATGATCCTGCATAGGCTGCAGCTCCACATCTGCCCACCTGTGACACTTCAAGGGCTACAAATCCATCTGCCCCACTGTGCTCCTCCATGGGCTGCAAGGGGACAGCTGCCATCTCACCACAGGCTGCGTGGACATCTCTGCTCTGGCACCTTCTCCTCTTTCCTTCTTCACTGGCCTTGGTGTCTTTGCTCTGGCATTGGTCTCACCTCCTCCTCTCCTCCACCCTGCAGGACTTTTTTTCAGTTTCATTTCCCCTTTCTTGAATATGTTACTCTCAAAGGCGCATCTAGCTTCCTATATCTGCACAGCCATGGCCAGAGGTGGGCCCAGAATTGGAACCAGGGGAGCTTCCAGCAGCTTTTCACAGGAGCTACCTGTGCCCCCCACCCTCCAAAACACCACTGCACTAACCCAAGACAAATATTCAGTATCAGTTAAAGCTCAAAATGAAACACTGAAGACAGATGTTATTTTGGTCGATATCATGTAATGCTGATAGGTTAATACCTCTTTTCTCCAAGAAGCCTCCCAAAGTGTTCAATAGCATACACTTTAAAAGAGGTAGCACATCTGAGATGGGAAAATGCAGAACATTTAGCTAAGGGAAATTCTTTAGATAATGGGAACTAACAACGTATAGCCAAGCATTAGACAGAAACCACCTGGCCTGCAAAATCTACCCCTCAGATAAGAACCAGTCTTAACTGGCTTTGCAGTCACTGATGCATATGACTCAGCTTTTTGTGCCAAAGGTAAAAAAATCATTGAGAGGAAGACTTGGAGCCTTCATCCCAAAGACCCCTGCCTACAGCTACGAGGCAATAGTGTGCAGACAGAGATGGGTGGAGACTTATGTTAATAGCTGATTTGAATAATCTCACTTCCTGTATGCATATTCATGCTTCTGTAATACATACATATAACTTTGGGTAATAAATAGTTGCATGCATTTAGCTGCAGTGTGCGAGAATTAGGAGAGATCCCCCTCGCACCCGGTGCCATAATAAACATACCTGCCTTATGACCTTTTGTGGGATTGTGAAGTTTGTTTCTGCTTGTCACATCACATTAGAAATGCTGTGTAATTTAAAGGAAAAGTAGTTTCTACTGTTGGTTTTAGACTGGTAGATTCAGGACAGTTTATAAACCAAAATACAAAAACGTCTATTTAGCAATTGTAATAAAACCTTTGGTTTCAGTCATCAAGACAAATAAATTTACTCTCAGCAAATGAACAAGCTAAATTTTGCAACATTGCCTTGCTCCATTTGTGCAAGAAGTTACTTTCTATAAGTCACTTAGCCTGTAAAGTGGAATTGGGCTGCTCTCTCATTATCATGCTGTTGCTCTCAAGTTGTTGTTCTTTGTGCCTGGAGAACTTGATTTAGTTTCTGCCAGCACAGCACTCCCCCAATGACCCAGTCACACATATTAGTGGCTACCCTTCAAGCAGAATATGCACTCCGTAAGAATGTTATCAGAGCACTGCTTTTTGAATTATGGGGTTAAATATAAGAGTAAACAAACAACTTGAGTTAAAGCAGTCATAGAGCATGATCAAGGGTTTGCTGTAATGGTTTAGCTATAAAAAATAAAGGGGAAATGAGTAGCATTCTTTTAATGTTATCTAATAACACATATGAAAATTAAGAGATGCTATGGATGTCAAAGAAGTATTAAAAAAGCAAGCACATCAAGACACTAGTTTATAAATAGCAGGGGTTGCTTATTTGAATGAGTATTTCCATAACACTCCTGTGTAATGCCAAATTAGGAAAACCAAAGAGCTTCAAGACATACAGGATTTATTTAATCTTGTTTAACCCTACCGAACCCCCCCATCCCTCACAAGACAAATCATATAATTTGCACTTTTCCCCTCTATTTTAACAGAATTAAATTTAAACTAAATGTAATGCTGTGCATTACAGCAGTTTTTTTAAAACCCCAAAAAGAAGCACCATACAATTTTCTTCACTAAATATTAACACTGTTAAAGACATTAACGTAAAAAATAAATCCTTGCACTTTGGAAACACCACAACCAGGAGAATTAAGTTTCCAGATATGTTTCTGATTGGCGCTCATATTGCCAGTTGCCTTTACACTTGTGCTTCTGGAAGAAAAAAGCTTTTCCCCCTGCTGAATGCCTTTGTTCTACCCAGAGGCCAGCTCACCCCTGAAAGACTAAGCTTTTGTCAGCTGTTCACATGATTAATAGCTATGGATGTATGAAAAACCTACTACTACAGAAAGAAAATGAAAGCTGGAAAAAAATGTCTCAAAACCACAAACATTTCAATATATTCCAAGATATATTTTTCCCTCTGTCCTGGTTTGGGCCAGGATAAAGGTAATTTTCTGTCTTGTACTTTTGTTTTCAGCTAAGTCTCTTGTAAGTAGCTGAACTTGCTGAAATTAACAGCATGTTTCTCAGACAATGCTTGCTTCTAGGACTGATAACACTCGATGTTTATAGTTACTGCTAGAACTGGGATGCAGAAGCAAGGACACTACTTAGTTCTGAGGAACATTTTGCCCTCCAGAAGGAGAAAAGGAGTAAAGAGGTCACACCTGCAAACCCTCCCTTAAGGAGGACTGGACAAGATAGATGGCCAAAATTGACCAGAGTATTCCATCACATACACGTCATACTCAGTATAAATTTGAGGGATCACAAGGGTCAAACCCTTTCCTTCTTTCCAACCCTTCGTTCTTCACCTGACCCTGATATGCTTCGGCATCCTGGGAGGATTCCGTCCGTTCTTCTGCCTGTGATCCTGATCCGTGCCAGCCTGAATCTGTGTGTTCCTGCCTCCAGCTCCCGACTGCTCCTGACCCCAGGGTCCAGCCTGGACTTTCCCAGGGCTGCCCTGCAGCCTCGGTGGTGATGTGAGAGTTATTGGGGAAAAGGGGGGAGGAACGCGGTATCAATTTTCCTGTATATTTGTATATTTGTATATATTTAGTAATTTTACCTATTTATCATTACTGTTTCATTGAAGTTGTGTAGTTTAGTTTCCAACCCATAAATCTCTTTCCCTTATTCTCTCTCCTTTCATATGCTGTTTTGCGGCTGGAATGAATGTTAATAGCTTTAATAAGCACTGCTTGAGAAAAATCGTTGTGATATGGTCTGCAATACTAGTATACAGTGCAGTACATGGTGCAGTGGTGTTTCATACAAGGATTAAAAACTTTGTTGGTAATTACAATTTCAGCCTTCTTTTGAGGAAATATACCACTCTTGGGCTGAATTCACCGGATTCTATTCAAAATGGCACTATGCTTATTATAGTTTTGAATCTCCTGATTATTGTAGTCAATGTTTATCAGGCGTGTGTGAATAGTCTCATGTGTTATCATATGTTGGTGAGAAGTAAGCTGCCTACAGTTAGGGGAGTCAGCTCACCTCGTAAAGAGAGCACCCCCACTTCTGCCTCCGCAGCCGCTTCTCGCCCCCCCTCACGCAAGGGCACAACTCAGATACGGCCAGCAAGCATTGCCAGCTTATCTGCTACAGCTGCAGCTGCTGCCTCCACGCCCACAGACACTGCTGCTGTTCAGAGAGCTAGCGCTGCTGCTGGTACTGCTGCAGACACCACAGCCTCTCCCCCTCAGCCCACACAGTTACTTGTTGACCCTGTGACTAGGAGAAAAGGAAAACAAGGGAAATCAGAAACCAACCTTAACCCTTTAAAGTTTGAACAGGACGACCAGGTGATAGAGGAAAAAGAGGATACTGCCTCTCCTTCTAGGGCATCTAGAGCATCTAGAGCAGAGTGAGATGACGAGGACTCAGACTCAGGATTTGATCAGTCCTATTCCATGAGGGACTTGCGTACTCTGAGAAAAGACTTTAGCCGTTTTCCAGGTGAACCACTGCTCACTTGGTTACTCCAATGCTGGAATGATGGGGCTGCTACCATAACATTATCTCAAAATGAAGCCAGGCAGTTAGGATCCCTGGCCAAAGATGCAGGTATTGATCGGGCATTTGGGGAAAACAGTACACCCACCAGCCTATGGAGACGACTCTTGTCAGCTGTAAGGAAGAGACATCCCTACAAAGATGAAATAGACTGCCCAAAGTTTAAAGCAGCCACACTTGAAAAAGCTATCAGGTATCTGGAAGAATTGGTTGTACGAGATACGATCTATACTGATGAAAACATTGAAGATTCTTATCACATGCCATGCCCTAAACCTATGTTGCGAAGGTTTGTTCATGCTGCACCACCACCTTTTAACCATACACTATCAGTAATACTATTTGCTACTGGAGATTTGAAAGGAACTGTGGGTGAGATGATTAAAACAGCACAAGAATATGAAGATGCTGTCACGGCCCCTCGTCAGGCCTGGGTCTCAGTTGTAAAGGGAACAGCTGAGAAACTGCATTCACCCCTTTTTCCTCAGATAGGAGGAGGACCCCGCATTGCAGCCATTAAAAGGAGACGCCCTCCTATGAGACAGAATCGAGGGAAACAGAATTCAGTAAGGGGAATCCTATGGGCCTCCTGTGTGAGTATGGAGAGGACATGAAAAAGTGAGATCAGAAACCTACTGCTGTCCTACAGGACCAAGTAGTTAAGTTGCTGAGTAAGACGAATGCAAAAGGAGGTCCTTTTAAAGAAGTCTGCTCAAGTCTCCAGTGTGCAGTTACCTGATCCAAGTATGCTGGTGACTCAAGATCCCTGTACATCAGGTGTGAGTACTAGAGATGCAAACCCCAGTAATGCATGTACTGACAATGTTGTAAGTGCTCAAGCTTAGAGGTGCCCTGCTTCCAGCCAGGTGGAGGAGAGGGACAACCGAATCTATTGGATTGTGTGGATTCGATGGCCTGGCACATTAGAGCCACAAAAGTATAAAGCCTTGGTGGACACTGGTGCACAGTGCACCCTAAGGCCATCGAATCAAAAAGGAACAGAATCCGTCACTATTTCTGGAGTGACGGGGGGATCTAAAGAATTTATTACTGTGAAGGCTGATGTGAGCCTCACTGGAATAAAGTGGCATAAACACCCTATAGTGACTGGTCCAGATGCTCCGTGCATCCTTGGCATAGACTACCTCAAGGGAGGTGACTTCAAGGACCAAAAAGGGTACCGGTGGTCCTTTGGTATTGCAGCCATAAAGAATGAGAATGAAGGATGGCTGCATGCTTTGGCTGGCCTTTCAGATAAATCCTTTGTACTGGGATTGCTGAAAACTATAAAACAGCTGGTGCCAATTGCTACTTCTATAGTGCATCGAAAACAATATCACATTAACAGAGATGCTGTGATCCCCATTCACAAGCTGATCCGACAACTAGAGAGCCAAGGAGTGATCAGCAAGACTCACTCACCCTTCAATAGTCCTGTATGGCCAGTGCGAAAACCTAATGGAGAATGGAGACTGACAGTGGACTATCGTGCCTTAAATGAAATTACACCCCCACTAAATGCTGCTGTGCCGGACATGCTAGAACTTCAGTATGAGCTGGAGTCAAAGGCAGCCAGGTGGTATGCTACTATTGACATTGCTAATGCATTTTTTGCTATTCCTATAGCACCAGAATTAAGGCCACCGTTTGCTTTCACCTGGAGAGGTGTCCAGTACACTTGGAATCGACTGCCCCAGGGGTGGAAACACAGCCCTACCATCTGCCATGGACTGATCCATGATACCCTGGAAAAGGGTGGAGCTCCAGAACATCTACAGTACAGCCATGACATCATTCTGTGGGGTGACACAGCAAAAGAAGTCTTTCAGAAAGGTAAGAAGATAACTGAGGTCCTTCTAAAGGCTGGTTTTGCTATTAAAAGAAGCAAGGTCAAGGGACCGGTGCAAGAGATACAGTTTCTGAGGATTAAGTGGCAAGATGGACGTCGGCATGTCCCCATGGATGTGATTAACAAAATAACAGCTATGGCCCCACCAACTACCAAAAAGGAAACTCAGTCCTTCTTAGGAACTGTTGGTTTCTGGAGGATGCATATTCCTGCTTATAATCAGATTGTGAAACCTCTCTACGAGGTTACCCAAAAGAAAAAAGACTTTAAATGGGGCTCAGAACAACAAGCTGCTTTTGAAAGTATTAAACAGGAGATTGTGCAGGCAATGGCCCTTGGACCAATTCGAACAGGGCCAGACATTAAAAATGTGCTCTACACCGGAGACGGAGGTGATGGTCCTACATGGAGCCTTTGGCAGAAAGCTCCAGGAGAGACTCGAGGTAGACCTCTAGGATTTTGGGGTCAAAACTACAAAGGCTCTGAGGCCAACTACACAGACACTGAAAAAGAGATATTGGCTGCATACGAAGGAGTTAGGGCTGCTTCAGAAGTGATTGGTACTGAAGCACAGCTCCTCCTGGTGCCACGATTACCTGTACTGGGTTTTATGTACACAGGTAGAGAATCTTCCCATCATGCTGCTGATGCTACATGGAGTAAATGGATTGCTTTACTCTCACAGAGAGCTAGGATAGGAAGACTTGATCATCCAGGAATTGTAGAAGTAGTAACAGACTGGCCACAAGGCAAACACTTTGGAATGCCACCACAAAAATTGGTAAAAAGGGCTGAAGAAGCCCCCATATGACCAACTACCCGAGAATGAGAAACAATATGCNACCTGAGAGTTATTGGGGGAAAGAGGGGAGGAACGTGGGATCAATTTTCCTGTATATTTGTATAGATTTAGTAATTTTTCCTATTTATCATTCCTGTTCCATTAAAGTTGTGTAGTTTAGTTTCCAACCCATAAGTCTCTTTCCCTTATTCTCTCTCCTTCCTTTATCAGGGAGGGGAGAAGGATTAATAGAGAGCATCTGTTATTCGATTTAATTGCCGGGCCAGTGTTAAACTGTGACACCCTCCCACACCTATTCAGTGATAGCCTTCAAAATTAATCTGTTTGAAGAGCATAAATGTAATTAACCCCATGGTGACAAAAATTTGCTATCCTCCTGCTAAGTTCTAATGTGAAATGCAAGATCATTAGCTAGAGGAACAGCAGAGTCATCATCAACACATAGTGAAAATATTTTTTAGATCCTGTTCCTGCTTTAAGTGAAACACTAGATAGGCCGATTTAAGTCTGATAGGGTCTTATCAAATCTGAATACTGTCAACAGAAGAAAGTTTTCATACCTTTCCAGGCATGCTCCTGAACTGCATAAAACTTTCATTGAAATGATTAAAAGTCACTGATTCCCTTCACCTGACATGTTTTCTACTCTAAAATAACCTGCCAAATATGGTACAGTTCCAAGTATGACCAAAATAAAGAAAATATACATACTTTATCCCATTTTCTGAGGAAATGGATTTTTTCCTAAATGACCAAGCTGACTGAATTGTAATTTTACTTTCAGCTAAGTCTCTTATGAATAGCTGCACTTGCTGAAATTAACAGTATGTTTCTCAGTCAGTGTCAGCTTCTAGGACTGATAATACTCCAAGTCAATGACAGAGGCAAAGAAGGCATTAAGTGTTTGAGCCTTTTCCTTATTCTTGGTTGCAGTGTTTCCTGAGCAGAGATTCCCCTACAGTCAGTGGTGAGATGGCGGGCTGTCCCCATGCAGCCTATGAAGGAGCATGGTGGAGCAGTCTGTGAAGGACCACAGTAATGCAGATGTGTATCTGTAGCCTGTGAAGGATCACAAAGGGGCAGACATGAATCTTCAGCCGTGGAGGACCCCATGGCAAGGGGAGTTGACTGTGCCCAAAGCAGGCTGTGACTCTATGGACAGCCTGTGCTGTCCTGAGGAATTGCACCTCACAGGAGGGACTCATGTTGGAAGGGTTTGTGAAGGATTCTCTCCCATGAGAGGGACCCCACATTGGAGCAGGGAAAGGCTGTGAGAAGTCCTCCCCCTGAGGAGGAAGGAGTGGCAGAAACAGGGTATGGTGAACTTATCTTAAACCCCCACTATGACCTCTTTCTCATATCTTCAAAGTTAAAATCCCAAGAGTTGTCTTAGACTTCTCTACTAGGTCAACCAGCCTTGTATAACTTCACACCTACTACAGTAACAAAACTATGAAAAGGCATGACTGATGGCACCTTCATCACTATACAGAACCTGCCCTGTGAACAACATCCCAACAGTCACTGGAAAGAGGGACTTCAACCCTTGGTGGAAAGGAGTCAGCTGTCTTTTGGGAAGGTGCAAGATAAAGGTCCAAAGACAAGAAATAACAGCAAGCAGTTTCTGGCCATGCACCCACAGGCTGCATTCTCATCTTCAGATGGTGTGAAGATATTTATGTAATGCTTCTGGAGGGCTTTGGCAAGGATGGCAAGTGCAAGTCAGGATTCCCGAAGCAATTCTGCAAAATTCTGAGCATATGAGCAAATCTGCATGCAAAAACCCTAGGTAAATTCTGTGATTTTTTTGGTGACAGACTGTTTTTCACTTGACCCCAAATTTGTGATAAGAATATGCATTATGAGCTGTCTGTTCCATTAAGAAACACTGATTTCACTGACTTTTAAGCTTGGCAAGTTTGAGGAGGCCAGCTCAACTGTATAGCATAAAAATCACAGTCTTTTTACCCTCTTAAATACCCTTCAAATCAAATAACACTTTTTTACTGAGGAAAAAAAAATTCCACAGAGTAAAGACAAGAATACTCGGTTACCAATAAAATATGTCTTAAAAATATTTTTCTAGACTAACCTGAATCTGTGTCACAACCTTGGGATTTCCGTAAATATAATTAAATAGTACATCCATTAAAGATGAAAAAATTAAGAATTTCATTAAGATAAAGAAGGCCTACAAGCACTTCTCCTCTCCTCTTCCTCTTCGTACTTCTAGAGATAGTACTTCTTACAATGAATATAGCTTAGACCAAGCTTCAAAACTGAACACTTTTGTTTTATTTGACTGTGTTTAAAGAACCTCTTATACTACTCATGCAAGATTGTGTTGGGGGTTTTTTCCTAGTTGTCAGCTTCATGTGAGCAACAGCATTGCATATAGCTCTGTATGCTGTTCTGAACAGCGAGTTTCCCCAACTGTATGTCTTCAAAACAGAAAACAGGAAGTAGGGGTAGAAGGAAAGGTTTAAAGGAAGACAGACATGAAAAAAACCTAATTGGTACAAAAACTGAAGGACTGATATACCTGACTGCTCTTCATTCACTAAGTGGACAAGAATTAAGCTGGTTCTTTTTTAACAAACCTGGCTTGCAGAAATCATAGAATCATAATAGAATCACATAATGGTTTGGGTTGGAAGGTACCTCAAAGATGATCTAGTTCTAACCCCCTGCCATGGACAGAGATACCTCCCACTACTAGACCAGGTTGATCAAAACCCCATCCAACCTGGCCTTGAACAGTTACAGGGAGGGGGCAGCCACAATTTTTCTGGGCAATGTGTTCCAGCATCTAACAACCCTGACAGAAGAATTTATTTATATTGCCTTACCTAAATCTACCCTCTTCCAGTTTAAACCATTACCCCTCATCCTATCACTACATGCCCTTGGAAAAAAGTCCCTCTCCACCTTTCCTGTAGGCCTTGTACTATAAGGCCTCCCTGGAGCCTTCTCTTCTCCAGGCTGAACAACCCTAACTCTCTCAGCCTGTCCTCATAGGAGAGGTGCTCCAGCCCTCTGATCATCTTCATGGCACTCCTCTGGACTTGCACCAACAGCTCCATACCCTTTCTGTGTTGGGGACTCCAGACCTGGACACAGTACTCCAGGTGGGGTCTCACAAGAGCAGAGTAGAGGGGGAGAATCACCTCCCTTGACCTGCTGGTCATACTTCTGCTAAAGTGCAGGTATGGTTGGCTGCCTGGGCAGCAAGTGAATATTGCCAGCTCATGTTGAATTTCTGGTGGCAATTACAGAGACATGGTGGGGCAGCTCACATGACTGGAATGTGGTCACGGATGGCTATGCCCTTTTTAGGAAAGACAGGGTAGCAAGGCAAGGTGGTGAGACAGCAATTAGAATGTACTGAGTTCTGTTCATGGGTGGAGGAGGAGCAAGTTGAAAGTTTGTGGGTGTGAATTAAGGGGCAGGCTAGCATGGGTGATACTGTGGTGGGTGCCTATTACAGGCTACCTGATCAGAATGAGGAAGTTGATGAGGCCTTCCTACAGGCAGCTAGTAGGAGCCTCACAATCACAGGCCCTGGTTCATCATGGGAGATTTTAATTACCCAGATATTTGCTGGAAGGACTACTCAGCCAGCCATTCACAGTCCAGGAGGTTCCTCCAGTGCATTGATGATAACTTCTTGATGCAAATGGTCAATGAGCCAACTAGGAGAGGAGCTCTGATGGATCTTATACTTACTAACAAGGAAGGTCTGTTTGAAGCAGTGAAGGTTGAGGGCAGCCTTAGCTGCAATGACCATGAGATGGTGGAGTTCAGGATCTTGTGAAGTAGGAACAGAACACCAAGCAGGATCACAACCCTGGACTTCATTAGGGCCAACTTTGGCCCTTTTGAGAAATTGCTTAGGGAAATCCCATGGGACAAGGTACTAGAAGGTAAAGATCCCCAAGATAGTTGGCTAACATTCAAAGACCACTTCTTCCAAGCACAAGATCAGAGCATACATGCAGGTAGGAAATCAAGAAAGGGAGCCAGGAGACCCGCATGGTTGAACAGGAAACTGCTGGACAAAGTTAAGTGGAAAAAGAAAGTCTACAGATCATGGAAGGAGGGGCTGGCCACCTGGGAGGAATAGAAGACTGGATGTAGGGAGAGGATGTAGGAGGCAACCAGAAAAGCTAAGGCCTTCTTGGAATTAAGCCTTGCAAGAGAGGCCAAGGACAACAGAAAGGACTTCTTCAAATACATTGCAAACAAAACTAACACTAGAGGTAATATAGGCCCACTGATGAATGAGGTGGGTGTCCTGGTGACAGAGGATACAAATAAGGCAGAGTTCCTGAATACCATCTTTATCTGTACTGCTGGAGACTGTCCTCAGGAGCCCCAGAGCCCTGAGGCCTCAGACAAAGTCAAGATAAAGGATGATTTTGCCTTGGTTGATGAGGACTGGATTAGGGGTCAGTTAAGCAATCTGGACATCCATAAATCCATGGGTCCTGATGGGAGGCACCCACGGGTGCTGAGGGAGCTGGCGGAAATCATTGCAAGACCACTCTCCATCATTTTAGGTAAGTCATGGGGAACAGGAGAAGTGCCTGAGGACTGGAGGAAAGCCAATGTCACTAAAGTATTCAAAAAGGTAAGAAGGAGGACCCTGGTAACTACAGGCCAGTCAGCCTCACCTCCATCCCTGGAAAGGTGATTAAACAACTTACCCTCAGCGCTGTCTCTAGGTATATCAAGGACAAGAGGGTCATTAGGAGCACTGAACATGGTTTTACCAAGGCAAAGTCATGTTTAACCAACCTGATAGCCTTTTCTGAGGACATAACCAGGTGAACAGATAATGGTAGTGCAGTGGATGTGGTTTATATTGATTTCAGTAAAGCACTTGACAATGTCTCCCATACTGTCCTCACAGCTAAACTAAGGAAATGGGGTCTAGATGATTGGGTAGTGAGGTCAATTGTGAACTGGTTAAAGGAACGAAGTAAAAGTTGTGGAAAATGGGAAATAGTCTAGTTGGAAGTCTGTATCTAGTCAAGTCCCTCAGGGGTCAATACAGGGACCAGTACTATTCAATATACTCATCAATGACCTGGATGAGGGAACAGAGTGCACTGTCATCAAGTTTGCTGATGACACAAAACTGGGAGGAGTGGCTTACATGCCAGAAGGCTGTGCTGCCATTCACTGAGACCTAGACAGGCTGGAGAGTTGGGCAGAGAGAAATTTAATGAAATATAACAAGGGCAAGTGTAGAATCTTGCATCTGGGAAAGAACAACTCCATGTACCAGTATAGGTTGGGGACTGACCTGATGGAGAACAGCATTTGTGATTAGGACTCCACCTACCTAGGTGCAGGACCTTGCATGTGGCCTTATTAAACTTCATGTGGTTTGCATGGGCTCACCTGTCTCTTTGGATGGCTTCCCTTATCTCCAGCATCTTGACTGTACTGCACAGCTTGGTGTCATCAGCAAACTTGCTGAGGGTGCACTCAGTTCCACTGTCCATGTTGTCAACAAAGATGTTAAACAGCACGAGTCCCAGTACTTTCCATATCTTTCCAATTCAGAGACCAGGATTTTATTGCAGGACAGTGTCAAATGCTTGTGCCTTAGCAGAGCCTTCGGGAGGATATGTTCCATCATCTTGTTGGGGACAGAGGTGAGACTGAATTGCCTGTAGTTCCCTGGACATCCTTTTTTCCCTTTTTAAAAATGGGGCTTATGTTTCCCCTTTTCCAGTCACTGGGAACTTCACCAAACTGCCACAACTTTTCAAATATGATGGAAAGCTGCTTTGCAACTTCACCCTCCAGTTCCCTCAGGAGATGAGGATGGATTTTGTCAGGTCCCATGGACTTGTGCACTTTCAGGTCCTTAAATGGTCATGAACCTGCTTTTCTCCTGCAGTGGGAGGGATCTTCCTTTTCATAGTCCCTGCCTTTGCCTTATGTGACTTTGGTGGTGTGGCCAGAGCCCTTGCCAGTTAAGACTGAGGCAAAAGAAGTCATTGAGTACCTCAGCCTTCTCCATATGCTGCATGACCAGGTCTCCTGTTTCCTTCTGGAGAGAGCGCACATTTTCTATAGTCTTACTTTTGTTACTGACATACCTGTAAAGATTTTCTTGTTAAGGACCCTGGCCAGATTCAATTCTATCTGGGCTTTAGCTTCCCTAACCTGATCCCTGCCTGTTCAGACAACTTTGTAGCCCTTCCAGGCTACCTGTCCTTGCTTCCACCCTCTGTAGGCTTCCTTTTTACATCTAGAGTGTATCCAGGAGCTCCTTGTTCATCCATGCAGTTCTCCTTGCTGTTTTGCTTGTCTTCCTCTTTCCTGGGACGCATTGCTCCTGGGCTTGGAGGAGGTGATCCTTGAATATTTATCCTCTTTTTTTGGCTCCTCTCCCCTCCAGGGTTTTATCACGATACCGTACCGAGCAGATCTCTGAAGAGGTCAAAGTCTTCTCTCCTGAGGTCCAAGGCAGTGAGCTTGCTTCATACCCTCCTTTTTGCCCTAAGGATCCTGAATTCCACCATTTTGTGATCACTACTGCCAAGGGTGCCCTTAAGCTTTGTGTTGTCCACCAGCCCATCCTTGTTGGTGAGAACAAGGTCCAGCATAGCACCTTATCTTGTTGGTTTCTCTACCACTTGGAGAAGGAAATTGTTGTCAGTGTATTCCAGGAACTTCCTGGATTGCTGGTACCTTGCTGTGTTGTCCCCCCAACAGATGTTGCGGTGGTTGAAATCTCCCATGAGGACCAGGGCCTGTGAACATGAAGCTACTCCTATCTGCCTATAGAGGGCTTCATCTGCTTGGTCTGTAGCAGACCCCCACTATGAAATCTCCTTCCCTTGTCTCCCCTTTAACCCTGACTCATAAGCTCTTGGTTGCAGATGTTGGTCAGCTCACAAAATCATGGTCAGCTCGCAGAACTATCACATTAAACATCTGTGATCGGCCTAAAACATAATTTGACAGAAAGGAGGCATCTAATTTTAGAAGCCACTTAGCAGTGCAGCAACTGAGCAGGAAAAATAAGAGTGTCTTGGATTAGTGCAGTGGTGTTTTGGAAGCAGGGGAGGCCACGAGAGTGGCTCCTGTGAGAAGCTGCTGGAAGATCCCCTGGTTCCAATCCCTGCCCTGCCTCTGCCAAAGGATGAGCAGATACAGGAAGCTGAATGCACCTCTGCGAGTAACATATTCAAGAAAGGGAAAATGAAACTGCAAAAA
This sequence comes from Florisuga fusca, assembly GCA_038090715.1. Lineage (NCBI taxonomy): Eukaryota > Metazoa > Chordata > Aves > Apodiformes > Trochilidae > Florisuga > Florisuga fusca. The sequence continues at coordinate 52,798 of JAAWXA010000116.1, forward strand.
TATAAGAAAAGGACCCACAGAACAGAGTAGAGGATGAAGGGAGAGAGAAATGCCAGAGAAAAGACACCAAGGTCAGTGAAGGAGGACGAAAGGTGCCAATAAGAGATTTCCCCACAGCCTGTGGTGAGATGGCAGCCTATGGAGGAGCACAGTGGAGCACTCCCTAAAGAAGCACAGTGAAGTAGTCCCTGAAGGACCACGGTGGGGTTAAGGTGGGTTTGTAGCCCCTGAAGTGTCACAGGTGGGCCGACATGAAGAAGGAGCCTGTGCTGGATTCCAAAGAGGGGCAGATATAGATCTACAGCCATGGAGGACTCTGTGCCATAGAAGATGACTGTTTTCCCAAATCAAACTGTGACTGTGGGTAGCCCACTCTAGAGCAGTCTGTTCCTGAGACTGCACCTAGTGAGAGGGACTCATGTCAGAGGGGTTCATAAAGGACTCTTTCCCATGAGAGGCACCCTGCATTGGAGCAGGGGAAGAATGTGTGGAGTCCTCCTGCTTTTCCTCACAAAGAGGAAAAGCAGCAGAAACAACATGTGGTGAACTGACCCTAAACCCCTACTCCTCATCCACCTGTGCCGCTGAGGGGGAGGCAAGAGCGAAGCAATCCAGGCCCAGGAAGAAGGGAGGGGTGGGGGGGAAAGTATTAAGATCTGGACATGTTTTCTCTTTCTCCTTGTAGATTAAATTAGGATTTTTTTCCTTCCCAAGTTGAACCTGTTTTTTACCTGTTACCATAACTGGGGAATGCAAACCTCCCTATCCTTGTTTTGATTAACAAACCTTAAGGTCGATTTTCTCCTGCCTGTCCCATGGTGGGGGTGGGGGGTGAGCAAGCAGAGGCCTGGTTGGCACCAGCTGGGCCTAAACCATGACATTGAGTAACTTCACCTTCCTTAAATGAGGAAATATTTAGTTTAGAAGCCTGGATAAACATTTTCAATAAAAAGTAACACTGTCAGAAGTAACACTGTCAGTACACTGGCAGAAGTTAGGAAGGTAGCTAAACACTTCAATTAGGGTTGGAGGTCATACAGGTTCCTTTCCAGTAGGAGACAATCAAGAGAGGTAAAGTACCCTGCTTAAGCTCTTTATAACCAAGGACTCCCACTCACACATGCCTTAAAGAGTCTGATGGCTACAGTCTTCTAGACAGACCTGTAGGAAGGCTCTAGAAAGTGAGAAACCCAGATCAATCAATCCTTCCACATCAAAACAGGCTACTGTTGAAAGCAAGCCCTGTTGATAAGCTTTAATCTCCCCCAGTGCAAGCAATTGAGAAAGCCAAAGCATCATATCCCAGACAGGCCCACATAAAGCCCTGTGTAATACCTCTTTATGGTCAAGAAAAGCCATTTCTGCCCTGAAAATGGACTCATTTGCACTGTGAAGCATGCAACAGGGCTTCCAATGCAGTTCTTCCCTCTACTAGTTAAGGGTAAGCTTAGCAGTGCCTTAGTTCAATCCATCTGGAATAGATCACGCATATCTGCTTGATTCTAGTCCTGAAAACAGAACAATTCAGTAAACATGCCTCACTTACCAGAGCAGCTGTCTGTAATTTAACTTCCACACTATGCAAGTTATACAAAAGCAACAATATTATAGGCAATTGCTGTTCTACTTGGGGAAGTAGCAATGATACTGTGACCTCACAAAGCTATTTTAAACTTTGTGAGGTCCATATCAAAAGTACTCAGTTTACAAGCAATAAGGGCTTAACACCCCCCCCTACCAACTCAGCTTGAGATCTCCAAGTCCTGCTCCATCGCTTCCTTCTCATGCATTACTACCAGTAACAAAGATCATGCAAGCCAACTGAAGTTTCTACTGTATCATGACCCTGCAGCCTCCATGACTGTTAAGGGGCAACCAAAGACTGAGAAACAAAGAGGATATTCCAGCTCATTCTTAGCTATATTGGCTCAGCATGCCTAACCAGACCAAAAAACTTTGCTTACTTTAGCAACTGAAGTAAAAAGCTATCAATGAAAATAAAACATAACACATTATTTGGTCACCAAACTGTGTAATAAGTCGAAAAATTGCCTCAAAAGTATATATTATGTATAAGTATGCTGAAACTCAGTATTGTCTCAAGAGGCAAAAAACACCTTTTGCAACAGCTATGCAGATGCAAAGAGAAGTGAACATGCACAACTGGAGTAAGTAGTTAGGTATTCCTTTCCCCTTTTCTATACTCCTAAAGTAAACATTGGTCTGGCTTGCTTTTAACCACTGGGGGAGCATGGTAGGGTCAAGATTTTATAAGGCAAAACACTATGAATAAAGAGATGACTCACTCATACAGGCCAAACACACATCACAACTCAGGAAAGGCCCATGTTGTCATCTCTGGAACAATCAGGCCACCTTTTGCCAATAGTGAATTCCCAAGCACAGTTGCCATCTCCTTTCCCCAGGCAGCAGTCAAGAGCTTCATGAACACCTAAAGACAGCCTAAGTGTGACTGACACAGAAATAAATCCTGCCCTTCTCTTGCAATCTTCTCTCCTTTAAATCAACAGTAGCATTTGTTTTGCCCAATAAACCAGGTAAAACTCACCTAGAAGATATGAACTCATAAGCAGGCCAGTTGTCTGGCTCACCACACAGCTCCACAAGCCCTGGCAAAATGTTCAAGCTTGATAACTGCATCATCCTTTTGACAGCAGGCTGCATTTAAGTCAACCATGTAACTAAAGCAACAATGTAAATTCAGGGTGAATGACACACAGTGGTCTTTCACAGTGGGTGAAGTTTGCAAATGACATTCACAAAAGCATTTTCCAAAATATAAGTTTATAAAAGCAGAGTAATATGCATTTTCTATTCTAGAAGTTACACCATGAGTCAAAGAGAAGTAAATGAGTCACAGTACAGCAAATGAGTCAGTTATTTCATTTACCATTTTCATGACGAGCATTTCACAAATCAAAACATTTGCTGAGCCTGTTTCATAGTCCATCCTTGGAGGAGTTCCCCAAATGACAAGAGGAAGCAATTTTGCTGGAATGGGCTTCTGGACAAGGACTCCCAAACTCACAAGGAAGTGTTATAACCACACTGTGCTGTATCAGCATCTTTCTTCACAGCAGCAGGCTTGGTCAACAAGGAATGTGCACACTCCCTATAATAAGGGAGGGGGAAAGAAGACAATGCTGCTATATAAGTGGAAATAAAGTTTCACCTTCTCAAAGTAAAGGTTTATGGCTTTTGTCATTTATAATCTTTGTCAGGCAACCAAAGGTTACCAGCTTTAGAAAGAAGATAGACATCAGGCTTATATTTTAGATTGAAAGCTGTATTTAAAAAGACCATAGACAAATGGTCTTTGCCTTTAATCAGCACACCTTTATGACACAATCTGGGTTTTGCAGGCCAGTACAAGAGTCTCTAAACAGCTGACACACAACTCAAGCTAACAGAGGCCCTTTCATCATAACACAACTCCTAATACCTGTATCTGTACCAGCAGGCCTATGTCAGGGCTAACGAACTGTAACCACCTTGCTGGACACTGTCATTAGACACCTAGAGCACATATTGCCAACAAACCTCACAATAGCCTCCTGCTCACAAATATATTCATTCCCACAGAAAAGCAAACTGAACAAAGGCCTGGCAGTGATTTTACCCATGGAACAGAGGAACTGCTTAGTACTGAGAGCAAGGTGTGACAGTACAGAGCTCTGCAGGGGATGACTCTGTCAAAGGTCCCTCCAACCTGTGCTCAACATGCTGCTGAAAACTTACACTACCTATACCCAGCTACTGATGGTAGATTAAATTGCAGGCTACCTCAGCAGCCATCTGTACAATCCCGAAAAGAATATTTGTCTCAAAACAGCCACCCTGACAAAGGGGACACTGTGCTCGGGTGGAGGCCTCATTCGATAAGCCATCTAGACTCTGTTCTCACAAGGAGAGACCCCATTTGGGCAACCACCCTGATAAACAGGGCCCTATTCTCACAGGAGAAGCCCCTCCTTTAGTGGCTATCCCCATAAGCTGAACACTGGCCTTGCAAGGGGAGCTCTGTTTGATGGACACCCTGACAAGCAGGACACTGTCCTTATTTGATAAGGGACAGGGGCAGGCAAGCTGCACCCTGCGGAGGCAGAGTGCCATCTTGTGTGTGCCCCGGGTAAAGCCACTGGAGAGGGCACATATGCAGAAATAAGGGTTATTGCTGTGTCATCCCATCTGGAGGGGCCCAAGTGAACACCTGGCTTTGCAAGTTACGCCAAAGTCCCTCCCAAAATGGTGGGGTCAGGTGGCATAAAAGAGGCACACTTGAAATGCTGGATGCACGCCCACCATCCAAGGACCTGAGCTTCCTACCAAGATCATCACTGGATACAAGGTTGGTGATATCTCTCTATCTCTCTCTCTCTCTCTCTCTGTTTCTAACCTTATCTCGGCACATGAGGGTGACATAGTTTCCAGCTTTGTTAAGTTTTATTCCCCGTTGTTTTGTTAAGTTTTGTTAGTTGTAACCTGTTCTTTTGACAGCTTCCTTAAGTTTTGCTAAATTGTAATCCATTGCTTTCAAAGTACCATCCTTTATAATTCTGCTAGTTGTAATCTCACATGCTTTATAATCTTACTTTTAAGTAAAGTTGTGTTTTTATACAAACCTCCTGGTTAATAATCTTACTCCTAGAGTACCCCGCAGAGAATTCCTGAACTTAATCTCACTGAATGGGTTGTTAAAAGAGATTAATTAGAGGAGGAGAAGGATTGGGCCCAGCCGCACCAAGGCTCCTCTCTGAGGGAGTTTATAAAGCAAGGGGGTCCAGTCTGGATCTCCCTGGGTCGACCCTCACTCTGGGGAACCCTACCTGTGTCCATTCTGTGGAACACAGAAACGTGCCCACTCCATAGGACATGACATTTTGTTTGGCCCCCACATCTGGGGAGCCATGCTCACTTTGTGAGACATGACAGTGCCGCACCCACCTTGTGGGTCATGACACCGTCCCACCACCAGCCCATGCTGCAAACATACCCTTCCCACTGTACTTCAAAACCAGAATCAGATAGCAGCATCTGTGATACAGGTGGATCCCTCACACCACACTCCCCCATCCCAAAGTTCAGGATGTTCACTTCCTTACTAAGGTCACATACAATGCTATCTCTTAGGGATGCAAGGAGGGGAGTCAATAAAACCTCTACGTTGGACTTGCGGAGGGCAGATTTTGGCCTATTCAGAAGACTAGTGTAGAGTGTACCCTGGTGTCCTGGTTTGGGCCAGGATAAAGGTGATTTTCTGGTTTGTACTTTTGCTTTCAGCTAAGTTTATTGTAAGTAGCTGCACTTGCTGAAATTAACAGAAAGTTTCTCAGACAGTGTCTGCTTCTAGGACTGATAACACTGGATGTTTATAGTTACTGCCAGACACTGGTATGCAAAGCCAAGAACACTGCTCAGCTCTGAGGAACATTTTACCCTGCAGAAGGAGTAAAGAGGTCCCACCTGATCCCTCCTTTGGGGAGGACCGAGACAAGATAGATGCCAGAGCTGACCAAACAGAGTATTCCATCCCATACACGTCATACTCAGTATAAATTTGAGGGATCACGAGGGTCAAACACCTTCCTGCCCCTTCTTCCTATTCTTCCTGCCTTTTCCTTCGCCGGTTCCCTGTTTGCTTTGGCATCCTGGGAGGATTCCGTCCGTTCGTCTGCCTGTAGTCCTGATCCGTGCCAGCCTGAACCTGTGTGTTCCTGCCTCCAGCTCCCAACTGCTCCTGACCCCAGGGTCCAGCCTGGACTTTCCCAGGGCTGCCCTGCAGCCTCGGTGGTGATGTGAGAGTTATTGGGGAAAAGGGGGGAGGAACGCGGTATCAATTTTCCTGTATATTTGTATATTTGTATATATTTAGTAATTTTACCTTTTTATCATTACTGTTTCATTAAAGCTGTATAGTTTAGTTTCCAACCCATAAGTCTCTTTCCCTTATTCTCTCTCCTTTCCTTATCAGGGAGGAGAGGGGGATTAATAGAAAACATCTGTTATTTGGTTTAATTGCCGGGCCAGAGTTAAACCGTGACACCTGGGAAACAGCCCTTGAAAACAAAGGGGTCCAGGAGGGATGGACGTACTTCAAGGAGCAAGTTTTGAAAGCACAGGAATAGGCTGTCCCAGTGTGACGAAAGGCGAGCCGGTGGGGAAGATGACCAGTCTGTCTGAACAGGGAGACTTTGAAAGAAATTAGGGTAAAGAAGAGGGCCTACCGATTATTGAAAAAAGGGCTAACTACTCAGGAGGAATTTAGGAATATAGTTAGGTCGTGTAGAAAGAAAATTAGAGAGACAAAGGCACAACTTGAACTGAATCT